>CAJHQP010003042.1:0-73923 GCA_905132765.1 Moricandia arvensis
ATATTCCCTTCTGAAAAAGTGCATAAAGTATCAAAATATATTTTTAATAAAATAATAAATTTTTAGAATTTTTATATAAATGTATGACTTCATTAATATCACAAACTAATAACTTATACATAGATTTTATATAAATATAAATAAAATAATTTACTAAAACATGATCCTAAATTTGGTTATTTTCTAAAATAAAAATTATTACATCAAAACTTTCCTCGACATTATGTTCAAAAGAAGAAATCTTCAAGCAAAAACGCAGTTCTAAGAATATGAAGAAGATGAAAACTGAACCTTTTTGTGTAATCATCTTCTTAAAAGAGAGATGGGAACACATGTTATGAAACTTACTATATAAAGCTAGTATAATCAACTATAGAAAAAATCAAAAATAATATCAACATTTGCAAATAACTAACCAAAAAAAATAAATAAAGGGAAAAAAATGAAAAGAGGATTTACAATAAATATCTGACACTAAATGCATACAATAAATTGTAGGCTAAATCCAAGTGTTCTGAAAAAAAATATCATACTAACTTATCACACTTCCACGAGTCGAACAACATAAGCTATGAATGAAACAATTTGTTTCAAGTGGAACTGGTACAGTCGACAGAATGTTTTTTTAACCTCACTTAGTTTTTTTTTTTTTTTTTTTTGACATCCCTCACTTAGTTAAGTAAAAGAAAGTGCATGCAATTTATTTATATGTTCTCTCAAACTCTTTTGTTTATTCTATAAAATGATGGTTACATCGCCCAAAATGACCACAAACACATATATCATTTGCTTCCAAAGTGAATGCATTTACACAAATGAGTTTGCATTTACACAAATGAGTTTGCATTTACACATATAGGTTTAATGATTCCTTACACATTCCCTACTAAACCGGACTGGACCACAAAAAATGTGTCACATGGTCCCCCGGTTTTATCTTTTTTGCTGAAAACGGCTGCTTCATGACTAATCGAAGAAGCTTCCATGTGTCGCCACACGGTCGCGAGACAAAGACAAATCGCACTAGAGCGGACGTACATGAACAAAGAAGTACAACAATACCAAGAGTTTTGCCCGGTTTAAAAGCTGACTCATACGTATCAAAGAAAACCGGATTCTAAACTTTCATTCAACAAAAACCAACCATAAACCGGATTATGAAACAATGCCTTCAAGTACACAAAGCAAAAGCAGGAACAAGTTTTAAAGGATGGACGAAAAAAACAAGCTGGTGAAAGATGCAAAAAATGGTTTCTTTCTTGGGCATAGAGACCAGACAAGACGAGCATCAGTTAATCTTTGCGTTTGAGAAGTCCATCTCTGGATGCTGCAATCCAATAAGAAGAAAGCCGTTTAGTGTAAAGAGAAAAAATGTGATAAGAATCAAAGATACAGATGTTCAAGGGAGATGCATGTATTGTTTACCTGAGACATGAATTTCTTGAGAATGTCTTGCTTTTGTAGCTCGTCGCTTGTTGGAAGTCCCATCTGCTTTTGCCTTTGATCAAACTATAGACACCAAGAACAAACAAACAAACAAAAAAAGACACTTCAGTGTCACAAAGGAAAAGCTCAATGGAGAAACTTGAATGGATTCTAAAAACCACAAAGTACCATCATTTTCTCAACAGTGGAGCGAGTCTCTGGGTCAAGGTCAGCTAGTTTACTGTTCTCTGGCTCAACTTTCTGTGTATCGATCTCAGGTTCACCTTTCACACAGCATTTCCACCACTCCATCTGATCTTGCTTGGTCAACAGAATTGATATCACCTTTTGATCCTCTGCAAAAAGAATAAGCCCTCTTGTTTACCAAACCATGAAGTTGAGCATTGTTCACTCTGAGATTTAGGCATTTACCGATGTTCCAGTAGCAGTCATCAGGCTTCACAGATCGGTACAGCTCTCCCTATAACCATTGGAAGTTTGCAAACTTAGCATCTGAATAGTTTATACGATACACAATAGAAGAGGAACTTACATCGATGATAGGATCCTGGCCTTTGAGACCAAGCTTAAGACGGTTCTTCTTGATCTCGCAGACAACAGACCGTGCTTTAGTGCCACTAGGCACAGGAATGTTAACTGTGACCTCCTGGAGAGTCTGGACCCATGAGTAGTTCTCAAGATCATAACCATTACCTTTGTTTGGAGCTACAAAAATAATAAAACAGACACACAAATTAACAGACAAAAAATGCGCATCAAGTTCTAATTAAAGTCCCAAACCTAAGAGCCTTACATCAGATTTGCTAGTTTCCAAATTCAATACAATCAAAAGAGATAAAAAAAAGATTTGATAATTACCAATGAGACCAGGTTCCTGTTTCTTCTCCTCCTCCACTTCCATGGGCTCCGAGCTTGAGGCAGCCATAGTCGGCTTCACACTCTCAGGCTTCTTCTCAACAGGCTTCTTCTCAGCTTTCCTCAACTTCTCCTTCGCCGCCCTAAAAGCGGCGGAGATCTCACTCTCCGCGGAGGGTTTCTTGAGAAAATCGCTCTGCTCTGCAAGAAAGTCGAACACTTTCTCCAAGAAACCTAATGGGTTCGAAGAATCGAAGGTAGCCCTAAAGGGCAAGATCGATGGTTTGCTTTCCTCTTCAAGCTCGGAGATGATCGCCATAAGGGTTCTTTAGGGTTCTGCTCTACTTGTCGGAGATAACAACAAGGTGTCGAGAGGGTTCGAGAAGTAGTAGCTTCAAGCCTTCAACCACCTAAAGGGAGAAATGAAAATTAAAGAAAATCATTACGAATATTTTTATAAAAAAGAAAGAAATCATTAACAATATAATTAAATTTTAGCTAAAAATATTTTTTTTTCTAAAATTTGGAGCTAAAATATTTAATTGAGAATAACTGTTTTATACTCCTTAAAATATGCATGATTGTATTTTGATTTTTTAAACAATATGTTATACTTATAAATTAGAATTACATTTTAGCTAAACATCTTGTTTATTATATATATATATATATATATATATATATATAATGGGAGAATTTCAAATTTAACATTTTTGTTGTATCATTTTTTATTTTTACCTTCATAAAAGAGACATTTTCATAAATATCATTTTTTAAGAGGTATTTTTTTTTTAAAATTAATTATATTTCTAAATTTTTACATTCCTAAACTTTACCCCACCCCTTAACTCTAAACCCTAAATCTTAGATTAATCAATCCAAAGATTATAAGTGTTTTTTCTTTTAAAAATAAGAGTAAAAGTGATTAAGATAAAAATGAAAAATAGTAAAAAAAAATAGTAATTTTGATAATTTTCCCTTGTAATATAGCAAATCTTATGTTTCTTAAGTCATGTCTTTGGCATATTATAAATGTACAATTTATTCGTAAATTACTTTTATTTATTTATTACCAAGTGTCACCTTTTTAGCTAAAGATATTAATTTTTGGAATTTATAAATTTACAATTTATCATAATTCAAATTTGTAAATACAATCTACTAACATATTTCAATTTTGGGCAGAACGATAAAAAAGCCCAATAAGACCCAATTGTTATGAAATTAATGGTGGATTGCCCTAACCGGACCGTATCGACCAGATGGACCGAACCGGACCGACCAAGTAAACCCATTGCGACATAGTTTACTAAACCTATTACTAGTTGGTTTTGTATTATCCTAAACTTATTTGGTTTACGTTTATCTTATGTAATCCTAGATAAGGATGGCTTTATCTTGTACTTATCCATAAACATGTAAAGTCGGTTTATGTTCCCCTATATATAAAGGGGAACCTCGACTCCTTGTTAATAAGAATAACACATGAGATTTGCATACTTAGCACACACATATTCACAACACGTTATCAGCATGAGCTAAGCTCATAAACCCTAATCACCATTCGTTCTCTCTCTCATCCCTGCCTCCACGAAAAATTCTAAGTCCTAAGGCATCCATCAAAACTTTGTCCTTGCGGATCAACAAACAACAAAAGGAGGTTCAAAGATCTTTGTCCTAGCCGGCTCAAACAACAATCACGAAGCAAACTCATCCAGCAAATTCATCAACTCCAAATCCTCAACGATTCAAAGGAGTTCTTCATCAACAAGTACCTCGTGATTCAACTTGTCTCTAAGGTGGTCCATTCAGAATCAAAAGAATTATTGAAAGGTAAATCGCATAAACCCTAAAGTTATATACATATCGGATTGTTTCATAGTTTATGAATGATTGTCTAAAAACCCATTCGAATTTGAATAAGACAACTATGGAACCTTAAAACTTGAAATCATTAGATCAGATTGTTAGGTTGTTAATAATCGAAATTAATATGAATCAAAACCTAATAAGATCTAATCAAAGTATATGTATATATAGTATGAACATAAGAACCCTAAATCTATAACTGATTTTTATATGATCTTATAACCTAAAGTTATAAAGTTTTAGATCATTGTTCTTATGAATTGAAATCACCTAAAGGATTAAGAATTAAAACCCTAATTCTATATGTTGAAATCGGATTGATAAAAGATCAAAAGATCATAGTTTTCATCTGATGAACATATGAATCCTAATTTCGAAAACCTACTAACTATAGGTTTATAAGAACCCTAATTTCGAAAATCCCCTAATCCTAATCCTATTAGACTTGGGTTTCTAATCCTTAAATCTATTAACTATAAAGTTATAAGAACAAATCAAAATTGGCTAACTTAGTTATTCTAGAGAGAGAAAACCAAAACCCTAATTCGGTAAACCTAGTTACAATATGTTTTGTGTTTCCGTTTTGCTTGATTTGTTTTGATCAAGGATCGTGTGATCCATTGCTTAAAAGCTAGGGTTTATAGATTTATTTTGTTGCTTTATGAATGATAAAGAACATGAAACTCGAATCTTAAACTAATTAAAGATTAAAACCCTAAAATCGGATGAACTTAGAAATCGCCTAGGTTGCATAATCTATAATTGCTTGAAAGCTAAGGTGATTAGATTCAGTGTGTATTAGGTTGTTAGAATAACTCATGATGTATCTAGAATACATGAAAAACCTAACTTGAATCTTGACTTGATTAAAGATCCGACCTAAAACCTAATCACATATGTAGTATGTTTTGCCGTGTGACCTTACCTATGATCATCTAGGTTGTTAGTCTAACATGTTATAGCCGTGTGGCTTGTTTTACATTGAGCAATAGGTTGCTAGACTTTTTTGTTATAACCGTGTAACCTCACTTAAGTTGTTAGACTTGTTAAGAGTAAGAACATGGCCGTGTGGCCTTAACATGTTTTGTATTGTCGGTTTTACTTAAAACATAATACTCTTATGTCACATAGAAATCATATCACTTAGAACGGTTAACATTGAACATATAGAATGCATATGGTCTAAGTTGAATGCATCATATATATTATCACTTAGCCGTGTAAACTTGCTTGCTAGTTTAAGTACATACATAACCTAAATCTCATACTTAAACATTAGATTGCTTGCTTGTATACATAAGTCTTGTATATTCACTAAGTGAATGATATATCTATTTCAGATGTCAAACCTATGCAATCTTGATTATGCTGCCCTTCATCTATCTGGTGACAACTATCTCCAATGGACACTTGATACAAAAATAAACCTTAAGTCTAAAGGACTTGGTGATTGTATCACAGAAGATAATCAAGAAAATGAGAGGAACAAATACAAAGCCATATCCATAATCTGACATCATCCCACCGAGGGTCTCAAAGATCAATACCTAACTATTGAGAACCCATTGGACCTTTGGCTTGCACTAAAGTCCAAATATGATTACCAAAGGATGGTGTTATTGCCAAAGGCCATGTATGAATGGAGACACCTCAGAATCCAAGACTATAAGTCTGTGGATGAATACAACTCGGCATTGTTTAAAATTGTCTCTAAGCTGAGACTATGTGGTGAAAAGATAACCGAGAAAGACCTTCTCAAAAAGACCTTCTCTACATTTCATTCTAGTAATGTTTTACTTCAGCAACAATATAGAGAGAAAGGTTTTGCCACATATGCAGATTTGATCTCATGCTTGTTGCTAGATGATACCAACAATGAACTGCTAATGAGGAATAGTGAGATGAGGCCTCCTAGATCGGCTCCTTTACCTGAAGCCAACAAGGTCGTAAGAGAAAAGAAAGAACATAAAGAAAGTAATCATGTTCATGGTAACAAACCACATGGTCGTGGATCATGGCGAGGACGTGGTCGATCCAACAATGGCCGATATAAGGGAAATGGTCGATCTATGGGCGACCATAGACACCAACCCGCATATGGACGTGGTCGAGGGCGAGGACGAGGTGGCATTTCTAAGCCACCACACTCGACCAAGTCCGTATGTCACAAATGTGGTATGAGCAACCATTGGGCTAAAACTTGCAGAACCCCTAGACACCTATGTGATCTATACAAAGAAATTCTCAAAGGCAAGAATCCAGAAGCTCATTGGGTCCAAGACGATAATGAAGATTTCGACCAAGATGACCTTATGGACGAAGATATGGACTTTGAAACCTCAGACATTCTAAAATGAATGATCTAGTGTTTGACATCTCGTTTTTGTGTTTTCCATTTCCATTTTAGGATTTCATTTCTGCTTTGTGTTTTTCACTTGCTTGATTTCATGGTTGTTTTGCATTTGATTTGAACTTAATAAAATTATACGTTTTGGTGTTATATCTATATAGTCTCTAAGAAATGAATTTTTCATCTTATAGAAATGAAAGATCATTTGGAAATACTTGTGGTGGATAGTGGATCAAGCCACACTATACTTAGAGACAAAAGACATTTCCTCGATCGTACAATGCAAAATGCCAACATACAAACAATTGCTGGTTTGGCTAGCCTTATAGAAGGTTTCGGCCAAGCTACCATTTCCTTACCTAATGGTACCCGTCTAGACATCCCTAATACCCTATACTCACCAAGTTCCAAAAGGAGCTTACTAAGTTTCAAAGACATTAGGTTAAATGGTTTCCATGTTGAAACTATGGGTGAAGGAACTAAAGAATTCCTACAAATCACTAAGATCACCCGTGGCATTAAGCATGTTCTAGAGACCATACCAGCAATCTCTACTGGTCTATACTATGCAAAGATTAGTATGATAGAGGCTAATGCCTGTAAAAATTTCTATCTATGGCATAACCGGCTTGGCCATCCTGGTTCTAACATGATGCGTAAATTAATAATGAATTCTAAAGGGCACACCTTAAAAGAAAGAAAAGTTATCCCACGAAATCTCACATGTGATGCATGTTCACAAGGGAAACTTACAACTCAGCCATCACCAGTCAAAGTCAATAAGGAAATGATAAACTTTCTCGAAAGAATCCAAGGAGACATTTGTGGACCTATAAACCCACCTTGTGGGACATTTAGATACTTCATGGTGCTCATTGATGCATCAACTAGATGGTCCCACGTGTGTCTCCTATCCACTCGAAATTTGGCTTTTTCTAGGTTGCTTGCTCAGATCATAAGACTGAAAGCACGTTTCCCAGACTTTCCTTTAAAGACTATACGTCTTGACAATGATGGTGAATTCACATCCCAAGCTTTTAATGATTTATGTATGTCCATGGGGGTAAGTGTGGAACACTCCGTGGCACATGTCCATACACAAAATGGATTGGCAGAATCATTCATTAAAAGGATACAGTTGATTGCTCGACCATTACTCATGAGGTCTAAACTTCATGTATCTGCTTGGGGTCATGCAGTTTTACATGCAGCTGAACTAATTTGCATCAGGCCATCTAGTGAGCATAGATATTCTCCTTCTCAACTAATCTCGGGTCAAGAACCAGACATTTCTCATCTCAAAACATTTGGTTGTGCCACCTTTGTACCAATTGCTCCACCACAGAGAACCAAAATGGGACCTCAAAGGAGATTGAGAATATATGTTGGATATGAATCTCCCTCGATCATTAAGTACCTTGAACCTACTACAGGTGACTTGTTTAAAGCAAGGTACAAGGATTGTCATTTTGATGAATCCACTTATCCAACATTAGGGGGAGATAATAGCAAGCTGATCAAAGAAATATAATGGAATAATCCATCAGTATCTTGGCAAAATCCTCGTACAAAAGAATGTAATCTAAAAGTTCAAAAGATCATTAATTTGCAAAAGCTAGCTAATCAATTGCCAGATACATTTGCTGACCCAAATAGAGTGCAAAGTCACATATTCCAGCTTGTAATGCACCAATCAGAATAGAAGTCCAAGAAGGACAAAATCAAGTTGCTACTGAACCTGACCAATGTCCAAAACGTGGTAGGCCAATTGGTTCTAAAGATAAGATACCTCGGAAGTCAAAGAAAGGTGCAATAGACTTAAAAGAAACCGAGGAAATCGAAATGATGTTACTGGACACGGATATGGTCGAGAATGGTCCTATACGGACCACGGTCAATCCAGGACGTACCATAGTCGATTCGAGACGTACCACCGTTGATCCGGTACGTACCACGGCCGTTCCAGGTCGAACCACGGTCATGACCAATTCTGGTCATACCACGGTCGTACCAGGCCGTATTACAGACGTACCTGGACGTACCCAATCGAACCATGCACGTACCAGACCTGATCATGGTCGATCCGTCTGTACCAAAAGTGTTTTGGGACGCCAATTCACCTAATTCAGATGATCCTGATAATAATGAGATCTCTATAAACTATATATTGTCTGGAACACAATGGAATAAAAAGCATATCAACATTGATGATATATTTACTTATAAAGTAGCACTTGAACTCATGGACGAGGATCATGAACCCACATCAATCTTAGAGTGTACACAACGTTCAGATTGGATCAAATGGAAAGAAGCCATTAATGTGGAGTTAAATTCATTAAAGAAAAGAAATGTATTTTGGACCAATTGTGGTCACACCATATAATGTTAAACCAGTGGGGTACAAATGGGTCTTTGTAAGGAAAAGGAATGAGAAAGGAGAAGTAGTGAGATACAAGGCAAGGATTGTAGCACAAGGATTCTCACAGAGACCTGGAATCGATTATGAGGAAACTTATTCCCCTGTGATGGATGCAACTACATTCAGATACTTGATCAGTCTGGCCATTAGAGAACATTTAGATCTTTGTCTAATGGATGTAGTAATTGCATACCTTTATGGTCCACTGGATAATTAAATCTATATGAAAGTTCCAGACAGTATTGAACTCAAAGATAGAAATGGATCTCGAGATCAGCATTGCATTAAGCTAAATAAATCCTTATATGGATTAAAGCAATCAGGTCGAATGTGGTACAATAGACTAAGTGAATACTTAGTTAAAGAGGGCTATAAGACTGATCCAATCAGCCCATGTATCTTCATAAAGAAATTCAAAAACCATGGCTGTGTGATCATAGCAGTCTATGTGGATGACCTGAATATCATTGGAACCCCTGGAGAAATCGACCAAACAATTGAATACCTCAAAAAAGAATTTGAGATGAAAGACTTAGGAAAAACTAAGTTATGTTTGGGTTTACAACTTGAGTATATCAAATATGGAATCCTTGTGTATCAAAAGGCATATACAGAAAAGGTACTCAAGAGATTTAATATAGATCAGGCTCACCCATTGACCAGCCCAATGGTCGTGAGATTACTTTGTCATGAAAATGATCCATTCGGACCAAAGAAAGAAAATGAAGAACCCCTTGGTCCGGAAATGCCTTACCTCAGTGCCATTGGAGCTTTGATGTATCTGTCTAGCCACACTAGACCAGACATCTGCTTTGCCGTGAATCTACTATCCAGATTCAGCTCTTGTCCGACTTTGAGGCAGTGGAATAGGGTCAAACATATCCTTTGTTATTTACAAGGAACAAAAGATCTTGGTTTATATTACACTAACCATAACAAAGAAACTTTAGTTGGTTTTGCTGATGCAGGTTATCTATCAGATCCACATTGTGCTAGATCTCAAACAGGTTATGTGTTCACTCATGGAGGTACAGAAATATCATGGCGTTCTATGAAGCAAACCATTGCTGCAACATCATCAAACCATGCAGAGTTACTTGCCATTCACGAGGCTAGTCGAGAGTTGGTATGGCTGAGGTCGATGACCGTCCATATCCGGATGGACAGTGGAATGACAGTTGACAAGGATGAACCAACTGTCCTATACGAGGACAATGCGGCTTGCATTGCTCAGCTGAAGGATGGGTACATCAAGGGCAACCGTACCAAGCACATTCTACCTAAGTTCTTCTTCACACATGAACTACAGAAGAGTGGAGACGTCAAGGTGGTACAAGTCAGGTCATGTGACAACTCAGCAGACCTATTTACCAAAGCACTTCCGACATCAACATTAAGAAATCTCATCAACCAGATCGGCATGAGGAGGCTTCAAGACCTTCTTGAGTGATGTCCAAATCAGGGGGAGTAGTATGTGTTGTACTCTTTTTCCTGTCTTAGGTTTCTATTTTTTCAAAATGGGTTTTTGGTTTTCCTGGAGAGGTTTTAATGAGGCAACGTGATAGCATACTATGAGCTCTATTATGGTTATGGCATCCAAGGGGAGTGTTATGAAACTAATAGTGGATTTCCCTAACCGGACCGTATCGACCAGATGGGCCGAACCGGGCCGACCAAGTAAACCCATTACGACATGGTTTACTAAACCTATTACTAGTTGGTTTTTTATTATCCTAAACCTATTTGGTTTAGGTTTATCTTATGTAATCTTAGATATGGATGGCTTTATCTTGTATGTATCCATAAGCATGTAAAGTCGGTTTATGTTCCCCTATATATAAAGGGGAACCTCGACTCCTTGTTAATAAGAATAACACACGAGATTTGCATACTTAGCACACACATTCACAACACCAATGAACTTATTATATATTTTTCGTTGTGTCAACAACCGATTTTATCAAATTACTAAGAGCATTTTTAAGGGGGTGCTTAGAGGACTTTGAGGAGTTTTAGAGGGATGCTAAGATGGGGGTTCACCAATTCTAAAACTACTGTTCGTAAGCCCATGACACGTGACAGCCCGCAATTGTTTCGTTTTTATTTTTTTTTTAGTCAAAAAAAATAAACATCCCAAATAAGGTGCTAGGGTTGAAGATGCTCTAACTCTACTTCCGTGGATTTTTGCTTTTAATTTATTTTGTAAGCAAAATTCAATTATATTGGAATTAATTAAATTAGCATAGAAAAGAAACTTTATTTCCGTGAATCGAATAACAAAAAAGAATAGTTTTCATAAATAATTTATCATGGTATAAAAAGCATCATCATTAAGGGAAATTGTTAAAAGTACTATTTTCTTTGTAGAATTTTTCATTTTTACTTTAATTACTTTTATCCTTAGTTTTAAGAGGGAAAAAACACACTTACCCTGGGAAAATTTCGAGTTTACCACTTTTGTTGTACCACTTTTCATTTTTACCTTCATTAAAGAGACATTTTCATAAATATCATTTTTAGGGGCAAATTTTTTTAAAAGTAATTAGAATCCTAAATTTTACATTCCTAAACCCTACCCCACCCTACCCTCAACTCTAAACCCTAAATCTTAGATTAATTAACCCAAAGATTTAGGAATGTAAAATTTAGGATTATAATTAATTTTTAAAAATTTGCCACTTAAAAAATAATATTTATGAAAATGTCTATTTAATGAAAATAAAAATGAAAAGTGGTATCAATAATGTGGTAAACATGAAAATTCTCCCATCATTAATCATATTTCATTTTGGGAGAATTCTCCCAAGTGTTATAAGTATGTTTTTTTCTCTTAAAAGTAAGGGTAAAAGTGATTATGGTAAAAATGAAAAGTGGTACAAGGAAAGTGGTATTTTGACAATTTCCCTATAACACTTAGGTTAATTAATCTAAGACTTAGGTTTCGATTGGTACAACAGATGATAAAGCATTAGCAGAATGTTGTAGAAACAGTATGCTTTCATTAAAATTTTTAATAAAGTGATTGGTAAAACATTAGCAGTATACAATTTAAAATTTATCATAGAAGTTAGTGTATAATATATTTATTTTAAAATAATATCTATATATACTATATTAATAATCTATTTGTTATTACAAATAAAAAAATATTCATTTTTTAAATTATGTTATATTTTATATGTGAAATATTATTATTTACAAAAATGTAAAATTTATGTTAAAAGATTAAATTATATTTGGATATAACATAATTTTTAATATTATAAAATAAAAGAACAAAATATAAATAAATAAATTATAAAATTTCTATATACATTATCAATATTTATTTACAAAGTAGTAAATGATTCATATATAAAATTATTATAAAAATTAATATATGATATATAATTTATTTATTAGTGTCTACAAAATATGTATATATTTCATATATAAATAAATATATATTATTTTATGCTTGTTTTTTAAAATAATGAATGATATGTGTAATTATATAAATTATATTATACTTTGAATATGAAATATTGTTCTTTTAAAAAGTTAAAAATATTTAACTGCAAGTTTTATTTTTAAAAATATAAATTTATATTTTTTTATCATAAAAATATTTTTTATATTAAAAATAAAAATAAATCAATTATATATAATTATTTTTTAATTTTTCTATATTCTAAATGCAAATTCTCCTCCAAAAGCTTCATATGAGAGCATTGAACCTAGGGCATTTGGAGAGCATTAGCATTTAGTAAATGATTTTCTAAATGCTTATGAGGTAAATGTTGATTGGATAATAGAGAGCATAATGCTTATGCTAATGCTCTACCAATCAAGCTCTTAGAGTTTAGAGTTGATGGGTAGGGGTAAGGTGGGGTAGGGTTTAGGAATGTAAAATTTAGGATTATAATTATTTTTATATATTTTGCTTCTTAAAAAAATAATATTTATGAAAATGTCTCTTTAATGAAAATAAAAATAAAAAGTGGTATCAATAATGTGGTAAACATGAAAATTCCCCCATCATTAATCATATTTCATTTTGGGAGAATTTCAAGTTTACCACTTTTGTTGGACCACTTTTCATTTTTACTTTCATTAAAGACACATTTTCATAAATACCATATTTTAAGAGGCAATTTTTTTTTAAAATTAATTAAAATCCTAAATTTACATTCCTAAACCCTACCCCACCCTACCTCCACCCCCTCAACTTTAAACCCTAACTCTTATATTAATTAACCCAAGTTTTTTCCTCTTAAAAATAAAGGTAAAAATGATTAAGGTAAAAGTGAAAAGTGGTACAAGGAAAATGGTATTTTGACAATTTCCCTTTCATTTTATATACTCAAAATTCTATGTTAAAGTAAAATATTTTTTTAAATCCTATTTCATTCTCAACTTTATAAAATAAATTTGAGATTACTCCTAAATAGAATAGTTAAATTCATTACTCTATTTTTACCTAATACTCCTCTTTACAAGGAAAAAATAAAATAGAAATAAATATCAGCTCCATTATGTAGTTATTTTGTGTAAAACAAAAATGAAATAATACAATAGAAATGCTGTAAAACAGTGAATGTGGTTTTCTTACCTAAATTTCTGAATAAGACCATTTTCAACCCTACTCTATTTTTTACTATACAATAATAGAGTTTAGAGTAAAATATCTCAACCCAACTTTATTTTCACTAGAGTAAAAAACATGTTTACTCTATAAATATATTTGACCAATCACAAAATAATTTAGGAAAAAACATAAGTTTTTTATCTAAAAGAAATCATTAAAACTATAAATTAATAAATATTTGACCAATTACAAAATAGATGGTTAATATGATTTGGTACACAGTTTTTAATAAAGTAAAAAATTACCTAAAAAGATGAAAACATCTAATATATTGAAACATCAAATTTTCTTAAAACATCTTATAATTAGGAACGGAAAGAGTATTTTTTACTAGCCACTCTATTTTACACTAAAATAGAATTCAATTCTATTATAAATTTACTAATTTTTGAAAAGAAACTAAAGTGAACTATTCTAAATGGTTTAACAACCATTTGAAATGATAGGATCTGGCCTTCTCTATATCTAAATCACCCGCCAGCATAAAAGTTACATCTCTCATCTATTAGTTACTAACTTACTATGTTTGTAAAGTAAAAGATTTAAAATAATAAACTTGATTAAAAAAAAGAAGTAATTTTACAAAAAGCCATACATTTAGTTTTTTTTTTCACAGGCCATACATTAGTTAGAAGTTAGAACTTGGAGGTAAATAAAACAACTACAAAAAAAGCGAGGGTTATAGGCTCCCACCAAGACCATATACTACTAGACACTTAGTTGCAATTGATATTAAATGCTTTAGAATAGGAATAGCTACTAATTAAGACGCAACCACCAAATCGATCTTTCGTACGTTCTCATTACAGTGGCCAAAGATGCAATGGCATTGAGTGCCATCAATATTTATTCTATCCTACGGAGATTCTTTACCCATAAAACAGATTCTGTAATTAGTTATGTAACTAACAGTACAGTCTTTGTTTGCGCCGTGAAAAGATTACCGTGATACCCTAGTCGGTCAAATAACTCACTGATTTGAGTTTTTCATCTTTAAAAAGGTTATGAACCATAGGTGCGAAACATGATTTCAACTTGAAAAAAAATGAATAATACTAAGATAGGAGTATTTTCGATATCAAGTCACTAAAATGGTCAATCCCAACGGTACGTAGTGGTTGGTCGTTAACGATAACTTATTCATTGAACAATGAGGCAGCTTTGTGGTTCCCGTAAAAGAGGTAAGAAAAAGTGCACAACATGCAGTGATTCATTTAAAGGAGTTGTCTGATAGTTCAA
Source organism: Moricandia arvensis (assembly GCA_905132765.1). NCBI lineage: Eukaryota > Viridiplantae > Streptophyta > Magnoliopsida > Brassicales > Brassicaceae > Moricandia > Moricandia arvensis. The sequence continues at coordinate 14,809 of CAJHQP010003042.1, forward strand.
AATTAAATATGCAAAGAATAGTATAGTTTTAATCAAAGAAAAACAATAAAGTTCTTAAAATGAAGAAGACAATGCATTACTTTTTCTTGATTAATTAAAGATGTCCAGCGAGACCGCCAAGACTCAACCAAATAATCTTCTAAGGGTCTATCAACCGGTGACATGTAAGTTTAATTGTTCTACGTAGGCGTTAGAGATTCACGCTAGCTAGTCACATGATGAACTAGCAATTTTTCATTAGAAAGGAATCGATCTTAGTCTTAACCAACATGGTGACTCTTTGTCCAATGAAAACCAATAAACTATCACAATGTGGTTACTCTTTTCCTTTTATAAGAAGAAAAAAAAACAATGTTTTGTCCATTTATTGCAGATATCTACGAGCAATATATAAACATTTAGTCTTAGTCAAAAGAATGTAGTAATATTGACTGACTTTAACTCCACTTTCCATATTTGTAACATAGAAAGAGGCTTATTATTTGAATGAAGGCTTATTATTTGAATGAATGAGCAATTGGCTGGTCAGAGCCATTTCTATGTTTAGTAAAATAAAATTTTATTAGAGTTTTACGCATAAAGAGAACATTAAATGAATTATTACAAATTAAAGTTTCAAATCTGCATAGAAAATCAGTTATGGATCTCTGATCGATATTGTTGGCTCATATAAATTAAACAGTACCTACTCAAGCATTCGTGGCACTCGAGAGAACCATGATTATTATTATTTCGTTTTGATAAATAGAGATCAATGGTTAGTACGTTCATGCATGGGTACAAAAAATGGTGAAGCGAATACAACACGAGAACAAAATTAAGGCAAGTAATAACAATTAAGAACATAAAACTAAATTTGCACTACAAGAAATATCGGTATTAGTAGCACCCGAAAAACGCTATGGTAGGGTTTTCGTAGCGTTTCGAAGAACGCCGTGACAGCCGCAGCTATGGTAGACCCCCCTCCTATTGTAGCGTATTTTTGTGTGCTATAATAACTAGAGATATTGTAGCGTTTAAGTTTTGTTATATTAAAATATTTTAATAACACTATAATTTTGCTGTTATACGGTTTTGTATGGCTTTTTTCTTTTGCCATAACATAATTTATAATAATAGAGATATAACGCTATAATAAAAATCAAATAATTAAAAATATTAAATTGATTTATTAAAATTTAAGTAATTAAAAATAAAACAGTAAATTAATTCATAAATAAAAATTAAATTGTATTAATTAAAATCAGTATACAAATAATTAAAGAATACATTAAACCATAAACAAATTAAAAACATTATACCAAACCATAATTAACCTAAGGATTACACACAAACCCGGTTTAGAAATTAAAAAAAAAAAACTAAACCAGTTTAACCAATAAAAAAAAATCCTATCTCAGCAGCCGTCAAGTGCATCAGTTCCAGAGCCTCCGCCTCCACTTTGTAACTCTGCTCATCCGCCTCCAGCCTCAACTTTGTAAAACTAATCATCCACCTCAAGCCTCTGTTCTTACTCCAGCCTCTAGAGCCTATATTCTTTTACACCAGTCGCATTGCTCCTCTGATTCTTCTTCACTTGTCCAATTCTTCAGCCTGAACAGAAATCAAATCCACAAAGAGGAGAGAAGATGAGAAAGTAGTTAATTTTAGATCTAAAAATCACCATCGACACAGAGGGGATTCATTACCATTGACATAGCTGAAGGATTTCGGTTGATATCTCGCGTGGTTGGAGAAACATGGAACCGTGGAGAGTAAGAAGAGAGAGAGTCAGAGAAGAGATGTATGGAGAGTAAGAAGAGAGAGTCGGAGAAGAGATGTATGGAGAGTAAGAGAGTCGAAGAGGAGACACTAAGAGGAGCCGTGGAGAGAGAGAGAGAAGAGCCTCCCGTGTGGAATGATGCAGGAGGGAGAGAAGATAGATCTAGATCTTGTTTGGAGAGAGAGAAGAGAGTGGGTTGTATTTTCCTGTGAGAGACTAAAGAGCGAGAGAAGTGTAATCCTTGAGTTAAAAAAATTGACCAATAAGAAACAAGCATGAAGATTACCAAAAAGCTTCATTTCTGGCCATTCGATTGAGAGTTAATCTATGGCCAATATTGATCAATTAACTAAAACTCTTATTCCATTAAATAGTTATTTTAGTAATTGTGGTTATATTTTTGATTAATTGTTTATATAACAGTTAACTTACACATTTATAGTTATAAAAATAATGTTATAAGATTAACAAAATGAGTAGATATCACTTTTTATAAGCAATTTTATGTTAAACAAATTTAATACTAAAAGATTAATAAAATGATTGGTGCGTGAGTTTAGGATTTGGAATATAATGATTTGGGTTTTGAGTTAGGTTATGTATATAGTTTGACTTGGAAATTTAAATTTTGTATTATGAGTTTGAAAAGATTAGATCTATGACTTTGTATGTAGGGTTTAAATTTGAGGTTTAGGGTTTAGAATTAAGATTTAGTGTTTGAGATTTAGAATATAAATTTAAGATTAAAACTTTAAAATGATTAAATTTTGAGTTTAAGTTCAAGATTGAAGTTATATTATGAAAAGATTGTAACTTTGAAATTTTTGTGTTAGGGGGTTTAAACCCTATAATATATATATATATATATAATTTATTTAAATAGGTACTTTATAATTATAAATGATAATTTTTTTAAACATAATCTTTATAAAATATCATTCTTCTCTTAATCATCCTTCTTAATGGAAATTTTAAAATCACAATCTTTGAGGTTTTTGTTTTAGTTTAGGGTTTAGGGTTTAGGGTTTAGAGTATTGGGTTTGATTGAAATTTAAGTTTTGTGTTTAAGAAGTTATAAATTAAGACTAAAAAGATTAAATTTTGACTTTAAATTTAAGACCAAAGTTATTTAATAAAAAATAAAAAATTTAAAAGTTTATGTTAGAGTTTTGTTATTATTTTTTAAAATACACGATAGAAATAAACAAAAAAATTTATGAACACGAGAAAATCTCATTTGCTTGAAACAAAAGTATAATCACTTTTCACTTTCTTATGTTTAGATGGAACCTAAACAAATTTTTCAAGAAATTTCGATCATGTAAGATATTATTTTACAAATGAGACATAAGAAATAATATGTTTTATGACCTTTTGCACTAAGAATAAGAATATAATAAAATCCAGAACCACAAATAATGTCACTATGAAACTACGCTTATATTTGGTTATGGTTTCGTTAGGAGCACACAATCATAAGAAGAAAAAAAGAGTTGCTCCTCATCTTCATCATCTGAACAAGTACCAGTATTCCAGTCCTCTTCATTGCAGACTCGGTGGTGGGTGGGTACAAGTGATAATGCATTCATGTCGATAAGTCCTGCTTCTGTTACTAGCAAACTGCATCATTATCCAATTGCTTAATAGTTGATAGTGAAGGCATGCTCCACAACAAGGATGCAAACAGGCAAAGTACACAGAGTTGATACGTGAATCGTTCAATGATGGATACACAACACGTCTTTCTACACCCTTCATTAGCTTACCTTGATCATCCCAGTTCTTCCTTGCACTGAATTAACATGTGGCTAGAAAAACAAAAATGAAAATCAGTTGATCGTCCATTTATTCGTTAACTATCCAACATTTTGATAAACAAAAAGACACCTCTTGGATAAGAACTTTGCTGCCTTGACATTAGAAAGGATTCTCTGGCCACTTACTGTATTTAATAAAGCTTTGTAGCCAATAAGAGCAAACATCAAATATTCGAGGAAGAGCATCAAATCGGACAGTTCCGGTTACAAGACACAATCTCGAAGAGACAGAGAGTGATAATTGATTCCTAAAACAAAAGCACAAGAGAAAACGAGATTCATATGTGATGGTGAGCACAAAGAGTATTCAGTCACCTGCGAGCCAGCATCAACGCCAGTGATGGAGCTTATAAAATGCCCAGAAAGCGATCTGAAGTTGAGAAGAAGATGAAAGAGAGATCGCGGGAGGAGGAACGCCACTCCGGTGAAGACGGATCTGAGAAGCGATGGTGGTGTGTCAGTGAATGATCTGATCTTAGAATCAGTGAATGAAACAACTGAAGCAGAGCCATCTGATAAACCTACTACAATTGAACTTGATGATAGATCCCAATCAAGATAAAGACACATTGATGAACTGATTTTTTCACCAGCAACTTCTCTCAGAGAGTAACCTGTTGCAAAGCATGGAACTTTAAACTCAGATTGTTTCAAGCATAAAACATTTACAAGCAACCAACGAAACATAAGTTAGATAAGTCATAAGACCAAACAAAAAGTGTGTTCTGTTTCAAGCATAAAACTTTTAACTCAGATTACAAGCAACCAGTTAGATCGGTCTTAAGACCAAACCAACAAGTGTGTTCCTTTACTGCATTATCGATAAAGTTATTACCTTTGTCTTCAGTGTCATCAACCTTGTAAAGTCTCAAGCACCCATCAGCATCAGCTTGAGCAAGAGCCAAGCTTCCGCCTCCGTTGCCACCGCGGCTCCAAAGGATATCGAAGACTCCGGTGGTGTCGACTTTATGTACGAGATTTAACCGAGAGTGCTCGACGTCAAATAGATAGATAGAGCCAGATCGAGAAGGAAGATCTCCTTCTTGGAGTGTGTAAGTGGAAGATGCAAGCAAGTTCGCGTAAGGCTCGTGAGGACAGAACTCTACTGCGTCTGCGTTTCCTTCCAGGTAGTAATGAGCTGCGTCCATGGCAACTCTCTCTGATGATTTCCCCGGCGGCTAAACGAAAAAGCAGAAGAATAAGGGCTAGTGAAAACGGACGACGTCGTGTCTAAATCAGACTGAATCGATTAATATTTATAGCAGACGATTAATGAAACTGCTCTGGTCAATCTGTTCTGTCTTCTTCAACCATTAGAAGACAATGGACGACGACGACACTGTTGCGATGTGAAGAGAGCGCGGCGGATTGAGGAGCGTAGACACGGCGGTGAGGCTCGAGAGTGGACAAGAGGTGCCACCGTGTTCAACTGCCGGTGAGTGGAGACCACAGAGTGGTGGTCGGAGCTTGAGATCGAGCAAAGGGGAAACGACGAGAGATAAAGAACTCTCTTTTTTTTAAAAAAAAAAGAACAGGTTTTTAGCAAAAAGATAATTGTTGTTTTTTTTTACCCGGTAAGAAGTTAAAGGAAACGAAAAAATTGGCTTAAGTATTGGCTCCAAACTAATTTTCAGCTATAGTAGTTGTTTTTGCTTTCCCGCTTAATGAAATTTTATCTTAGCGCGGATTTAGTGCTACGATATAATTGTGATCAGATTTTGGTATTTTCGATAGCAGTTAGTGAATTCGTGCTACCGCGAAGTGCTACCAATACTCATATTTCTTGTAGTGTTGGATGGTGAATGGAGGAGTATATAGTGATGGTAGAGTATTAATTAAAAGTCTGATATTTCTAGGGTTTCATTTTCATCCGCTGACTTGCAATGCTGTTTCAGATTTGAGATAAATTTTAAATTCTTGGTCTGAAAATACTCATTCTTTAGTGAAAACAGTTTATTTATACATAATAAAATAAAGTATAATATCCACCTGATGTTGTCATAATAAACCCCATAAAATATATGGACATGAATACACATCTACCTGATGTAGTAGCTATGATAACCAAAGGGACCACGAGTCCAAAGCTAAAATCTTGTAACTCATATATATATATATATATATATATATAAAGAGAATAGTGTATAAAGTGACTTGGAGTGAGTAAAGGAAAAAATCCACAAAACTTGGAAAGAGTCACAAAAAGTCAGATAAATGGTTGGAGAGAAGAACACGGCGAGGGAGATGGTGGAGGAGGAGCCGCTCAGTATTGTTTTAACTTAAGAATAAGAACCAAAAGATTATAGAAAACTCTTTGTATTAGCTTAAGAAAATCTCTCAAAACTCAAGCTCTCACAAATAATCCTACAAATCATAAGTAAAAATCTTGCATTTTCTTATATAGAGATAATAAATCATAAACTCATTAGGAAACACATATTATTTAGATAACTCTGAAATAACTAACACTTTCCTATTTTGATTAGTCTTTAGATATCTTGTTGTCAAGTCATTCTCAAGCTTCACGCCAATATTCACCCTTTCAAACTTGAAATTACCTTGATCAACATTTGAATTCCAACTAAGTCTCTCATCCCTTTGTATTTGATTTTTCCCAACGCCTTTGTTAATATGTCTGCTTTTTGAAGATTTCCGGAACATGTTCAACATCTACTTAATTATTGTCCACGCATTCTCTGATGAAATGATACCGCTTGTGTATGTGTTTCATACATCCATGGAAAACCGAGTTTTTGGTTAGAGCTATGGCTGACTTATTGCCAGTATGAATTGTCCCTTTCTCACATGATTCTTCTGTAATCTCGGATAAGAGCTCTTGGAGCCATATGGCTTGCTTGCCAGCTTCAGTAGCAGCCATAAACTCAGCCTCGCATGATGATAAAGCCACAGTTTCTTTTTTTTTGAGAGCACCAAGTTATTGGACATTCGTTGAGGTAGAAGATGTGGCCCGTGGTGCTTCTTCCATCGTCAATGTCGCTATTATGGCTGCTATCGCTATATCCTATTAGCTCTCTCGCGCTCGTCCTCTTGAATGTAAGTCCAAAGGATGCCGTTCCCTTTAGATACCAAAGTACTTGCTTCAATGCTGCTTGATGAGACTCTTTAGGTTTATGAATATATAGACTTGGATTACAACAAAGAATGAAAGATCAGGACGCGAGTGTAATAGATATCTCAAGCACTTGATGTTTCTTCTGAAATCCCTTTCGTCCACGGATTGATCCTTCTGTGCCTTTGATAACTTTACTCATGGATCCATAGGTATGTGCACAGCATTACACTCGTTCATTCTTGTTTCCTCCAATATTTTGTTTGCATATCGCTCTTGTCTAAGAGTAATGCCTCCCTCGTCTTGTAGTACTACGATCCCAAGATAATATGTGAGCTTTCCAAGGTCACTCTTCTCAAATTTTATCGACATCTCCCTTTTGAAAGCTATGATCATCTCAAGACAGGAACCGGTGATGAGCATATCGTCTACATAGACGGCCACAAGCAGAAGATCTCGTTTTATTCTCTTCCAGTACAAGGTTCTTTGGTACACTTGACAAAGTTTAATTCTCCAAATACTTTGTTTAACTTCTCATTCCATGTCCTTGGAGCTTGCTTCAATCCATACAAAACTTTGTCGAGTTTATATACTTTGTCTTCACTACCTTTGACCTCAAAACCCTCAGGTTGAGTGACATACACGGTTCCCTTCAAGTCCCCATGTAGGAATGCCGCTTTGACGTCTAATTGATGTATTTTCCTTCCATCAGATGCTGCTAAAGCAATTATAAACTGTACCATCTCAATGCGGGCCATTGGTGCAAAAACTTCTACATAATCAGTTCCATATCGTTGAATGTATCCCTTTGCTACTAGTCTAGACTTGTACTTGTTTATGCTTCCACCAACATTACGTTTTATTTTGAATATCAGCTTGATTCCAATTGGTTTAGCTTATATGGGAAGATCTACCAATGTCCACTTTTTCTTCTTGACTATGGAAGCAATTTCATCCTGACAAGCATCTTTCCATACTTTATCTCTGAAAACTTCTTTGAAATCAAACGGTTCTTCATTAACTATTAGTAATAGTCGTTCTCCATCAATCTCGGCTAAGTAGATATAGTCTTCCAAGTAGCCTGGTATTTTGCTAACCCTCAGAAAATTCCTTACTTGTACTGGCTCATCTATACCGTCTTCTTCTTCTTGCGCATCAGTTTGAATCTCATCATCCTCGGTGGTTTCTACTTCAGTGTCACTGATATGACCTTCTTCTTGATTATTTACTTCCTCCTTTATACCATTGTTTCCAAATTCCGAGAGTGAGAGAGTAAAATTTCCTGGTTGATAATCTCTTTCATTTCTCTCACTGCCCCACTTCCAACTTTTGGTTTCATCGAATACTACATCTCTGCTTACCACTATTCTCCGGTGTGTAGGGTCTAATAACCTGTAGGCTTTTGTCCCTGGTTCAGTGCCTAGGTGAACTAGTATCCGAGATCTATCATCGAGTTTCCATAAATACGGAGCTTCAGCTTTTGCATAGCTAACACATCCAAATATTCTTAAGTGTTCAATGTTCGATTTCTTACCTTTCAAAGCCTCGTATGGTGTTTGCGAGTTTAGTACTCTTGTTACCGCTCGGTTTATAAGGTAAGTAGCATGTCTAACCCCTTCTCCCCATAATTAGTTTGGTACATTCATATGCTTCATGGTGCTTCTCGTCATCTCAAGCAGAGTTTTGTTTCGACGTTCTACTACTCAGTTTTGTTGTGGAGAATAAGGAGTTGTTAAGTGCCTCATGATACCGTGATTTTCACAGAACGTGTTGAATTCGTTTGATGTGAACTCACCTCCTCGATCCATTCTCGGTGTCTTTTTCTTCTCCCTTGTTGCTTGTTCTACCAATCTTTTGAAAGTCTTGAATTTTTCAAACGCCTCACTCTTTTCTTTTAAAAGTATTGACCACATGTATCTAGAGTAGTCATCAATGAGTAAAAAAGATGGATCAATTCTTTACCGCAGTAAGAGGTGTAATAGGCCCACAAAAGTCTCCATGTATGAGCTCAAGAGATTGTGTAGCTCGATATGATGTCGATTTAGGAAAAGTAAACCTTGCTTGTTTACCAAGTAAGCACGAGGCACACGGTTCCTTTTCGACTTTCATATTTGTTAGCCCTACTACCAACCCCTTTTTCACCATCAACATCATTGAATCTGATCCTATATGCCCTAGTCTTGCATGCCATTTATGTGAGTCACTTTGTACGATAACTTGAAGACACTTAGTAGCAACGATCTCCATGATAACCTTATACAGACGGTTTCTTGATCTCTTAGCTTTAACAATCAGGTTTCCTTCTCTATCATGAAGCGTAAGAATGTATTATTTCATTCTAACCTCGCAGCCAGCTTCGGTAGCTTGACCTAGACTGATTATATTTGATCTCAAATCTGGAATAAAACAGACATCGGCTAATACCTTTTTCTCCGTTTTGAGTAATGAAAAGGATTGATCCTTTCCCTTTGATATCTATCCTTGAAGCATCCCCAAATCTCATTTTTCCTGTAATGGTTTTGTCAATGGTCTTAAAGTACTCAAGGTTTCCGGTCATGTGGTTGCTGGCCCCATTATCAAGATAACAAATCTTATTGTTGTCGGAGTTTGCTTCTAGTTCCTTTGGTTTTATATTCTTCTCATTTAAGTACACCACTTCATGCATTAAGAGTCCATCGGCTTCTTGTGTATCATCCTCTTCCTGTTTGTTTTCATATGCCTCTTGGAGTTTTAAATATCGATCCGGACATGATGAAGCAAAGTGGCCAAGCTTATCGCGTCTGAAGCATATTATTTTAGACATATCAAAATCTCTATATTATCTGCCACGCCCACGTCCTCTGCCATAGAAAGGTACTCCACGACCTTTGTTTCTATATTATCCTTGATAATCGCGGTTTGAATGGTCTATGTAGCGTCTGTGTTCACATACATTAGTTTATTTTAATTGTATTGACCTTTTTAAGATCGAGAACTTGCTCAAGGAGGCTACTATATGAATGTACTTTCTTCAGGGTAGACCGCCTAGGAACTTCTTCACTAGCTTTGTTTCTTTGATGTTCTCCCCTAACGAGGCCGATTTAAATGATATTTCAGATAACTTCCCGACGAAGTCATCTATTATTTCATTGTCTTTTATCTTAAGTCGGTCAAATTCAGCAATTAGGGTTTGTAACTTAGCTTCCCTTACTCTGTCTACTCCACGATGTCTAGCTTTGATGGCATCCCATACTTTCTTTGCCGTGTCGAGTTCTCCAACTTAAAGTATGAGGGCTTCTGGAATTGATTGAAAGATCAAGGCTATGGCCATGTCGTTTTTCTCTCCTTCGTTTGATTCATTCCCAATGATCTCCCATGCCTTGTGAAATTTAAGAAGTATCTTCCTTCGAATTGCACATACGGTGTAATTAGTAGAGGTTAGCATGGGACAATTGACAGACGATGGACCTCCCTCTTTAGATCTCGTCGTGATCGCCATATTATCTCCCATATTTCTTTGATTAATGTTTTTGTTCTAATACCAATTTTTGTTTGAACTCAAGAATAAGAGACAAAAAATTATAGAAAACTCTTTCTATTAACTTAAGACAATCTCTCAAAACTTAAGTTTTCACAAATAATTTCACAATTCATAAGTTATGCAACAGTTGCATTTTCTTATATAGGGATAATAAAATCCTAAAATCATTAGGCAACACATGTTATTTAGATAACTCCTAAATAATATAACTAACACTTTCGTATTTTGATTAATCTTTGGATTTCTTGTTGATCAAGTCATTCTCAAGTTTGGCGCCAAAACTCAGCCCATGTACAAGGCTGTTCCAACAGCGCGATAATCGTCACAATGGATTGCAAAGTCAAAGGAAATCCACCTGCAATCATCGACGGCCTTAAGGCCATGATTAAAAGGGGTCTTTAAGTGGGTTTCTTAAGGCGTGGAGCCCGTGAACAGTGTAAGAGTCAGTTACAAAAACTATAAACTAAGGCCATGTTTATCAACGATCTCTTAGGATGAGATTCTTAAGTTAATTTGATTTTTTTTCTTTTTTTTTAAAAAAATTTGGTTAAGAGACGGCTTTTAAGTCTTTTATTTAAGAGACGGTTCTTAGGTTTTCTTAGTTAAAAGTTAAGAAACGTCTCTTAAAAAAGTTAAAAACCCCTGCTAAGAGACCACCAATTAACATGCCCTAAGAACCGGTTTTTAATAGTTTCTTACACTGTTCATGGGTCCCACTTGGGTTCTCAGGGTTAATCATGGACTAAACACACCCTTTCTAATTACCCCTCGCTAATTACCCTCGCTAATTACCCTCGCTAATTACCCTCGCTAATTACCCTCGCTTCTCCAGCATTTTAGTAAGTAAACACACACAAACACATGTATAGTATTTATATGAGCACCAGTATATTTCGTTACTGTTAGAGAAAACATTTCACTGTATAAGATCATTTGTTTAATTCGGTCCAAAAAAATAAAATTTATACGTACCTACTTGGTTCAGAATATTGCAACATTATACACGTTTTCTCTTACTACCATCTTTGTATCATTAAAGTACATGATCTTAATTATGTCATTAGTTTTGCAATCAGAAGAAAAATGGTCAAACAAGCCTCTCTTTTTTTGTAACGCTTTTTTGTAACACAACAAGTTATATTTTGATTTATAATATATATATATATATGGGTTTATTTATATATAAAATTCATAGTTTATTTATATATGATTTTTTTTGGTAATAATTGTTGAGATAAGCTTGAAGAAAAAGGAAACTTAGAGAGCAAGTAATTTAACCTAATCCTATTTGTAACTGGATAAACTTGAGTTTTTATTACTTTTAGGATTAGGAGAATATTGGGCTCTATATAAAAGAGCATAGCAATCGAATAAGAGTTGTGAGTGAGAGCTTTAGTTTTTGAGTTATTTTTCTAAGGCATTGTATTTTGATTGATTGAATAAGAGAAGGACTTCTTATTATAAAGATTGTGATTCAATAATTGGTATCAGAGCCTGAAGCATACTAATTCGCAGCAACAAAGAACTCGATCGCAAACCATGGGAGACGTCAAGGAAGAAACCACAACGACGAAAGATGCAGGACCTACATCAATCAAACTACCGATGTTGAATTCCTCTAATTACACTGTTTGGTCTATAAGGATGAAAATAGCACTGAAAGTTAGCAAGGTTTGGGAAACTATTGATCCCGGAACTAAGGACGAAGAGAAGAATAATATTGCAATCGCCCTCCTGTTTCAATCTATACCGGAAGCCCTTATCCTGCAAGTTGGAGAGCTAGAAACATCAAAATCTGTATGGGATGCTATAAAGACAAGACATGTTGGAGCTGAGAGAGTTAAGGAGGCTAGGTTACAGACTCTAATGGCAGAATTTGATAGACTCAAGATGAAAGATGGAGACACAATCGATGTGTTTGTTGGAAAACTAACAGAGATATCATCAAAATCCGCTTCACTAGGAGAGATGATTGAAGAACCAAAATTAGTAAAGAAATTCCTCAAGAGTTTACCGCGAAAGAAATATATTCATATAGTTGCGTCATTAGAGCAAGTTCTCGATTTGAATTTAACAAGCTTTGAAGATATTGTCGGAAGACTAAAAGCATATGAAGAAAGGATTACCGAGGAAGAAGAAGAATCACATGACGACCAGAGTAAGCTTTTGTACGCTAACACTGATTCATCGACAACTGAGGGATACGGGAGAGGACGAGGACGGGGCGGCCGTGCTCCTTGGAGAGGAAGAGGCCGTGGCCGTCAAAACTCGTTCTATGCTCAAAGAGATGCATATAAACAAAGAGTGAACGGAGACACATCCCATATTACTTGCTTCCGCTGTGACAAACTTGGTCATTACGCATCTGAATGTCCGGATAGACAACTTAAACTACAGGAAACTGTGGAAAAAAAGGAAGACGATACACATGTAGCAGACGAGTTAATGATGAATGAGGTGGTTTACTTGAATGAGAAGAAAGTAAACCCTAGTACTTTTGTGGCAGATTTGGACACGGAAAACATATGGTACCTTGATAATGGTGCAAGTAATCATATGAGCGGAAATCGATTATTTTCTATGACCTTGATGAGACAGTAACGGGGAAAGTAAGATTCGGAGACGACTCACGAATCAACATAAAAGGAAAAGGGTCAGTGTGTTTTATCTTCAAGGATGAAGGGAAAAAGGTCCTAGGTAATGTCTATTATATTCCTGGTCTAAAAAGTAACATCATTAGCCTAGGACAAGCTACTGAAGTTGGCTGCGAGGTGCGTATGAAGGATGATACATTGTGCTTATTCGACAAAAGTGGGGAGCTGATGGTTCGGACTAAACGTACAAAGAATCGGCTATACAAGGTTATACTTGAAGCTGATGTTACACGATGTCTGCAAATTTCATCAACAAATGTCTCATCTTTGTGGCATGCTCGTTTAGGACACGTGAATACTAATACAATGAAAATGATGGTGAACAAAGAACTGGTTGTTGGAATCCCTAACATTATGGGTACTAATGAATCGTGCGTGTCTTGCTTGTTAGGCAAGCAAACCAGGAAACCATTCCCTCAAGCGACTTTATACCGTGCATCTAGCCCACTTGAACTCATTCATGGCGATCTCTGCGGTCCAATCTCACCGCCAACACCAGCTCAAAACAAGTATGTTTTTGTACTCATAGACGATCATACTCGTTATATGTGGACAGTGTTATTAAAAGACAAGAGCGAGGCATTTGAAAAGTTCAAGCGATTTAAGATGATTGCCGAACAAGAGACTAGAAGCAAGATAAAAACCCTTCGTACTGACAGAGGAGGAGAGTTCTTATCTCGTGAGTTTCAAGTTTACTGCGAACATAACAGCATCAAGAGACATCTAACAGCTCCATACTCTCCTCAACAGAATGGAGTTGTGGAGAGAAGAAATCGTACACTTCTTGAGATGACACGAAGCATGTTGAAGCATATGCATATTCCAAACATCTTATGGGGCGAAGCAGTGAGACATTCCACATATCTAATTAATCGAATAGCAACTCGATCCCTGGATGGTCTGACTCCTTATGAAGCATTAAGATCTCGAAAGCCTAACCTTGCACACTTGAAAGTCTTTGGTTGTGTTTGTTATGCAAGAACAGAGTCAGCAGGGAGACGCAAACTCGATGATAGATCAAGAGTTCTAGTCCATTTAGGAACAGAACCAGGATCTAAGGCATATCGTTTATATGATCCAGTCGCTAAACGAATCATAGTGAGTCGTGACGTTGTGTTTGATGAAGAACGAGAATGGAGATGGAATGAAACAGAGGAAACAGAGCATGTTGACACCGGGGACTTCATGGTTACATTACGATCTATAACAAAAGATGGAGATGCAGCGATAACACAAGCTGAAGAAGAGGAAACAGATCATAATGATGAAGAACACTACGAGGACGACGAGGAACAACCCGAACACATGCAACCTTTACGAAGATCAAATAGGATAAGAACGGCTCCAGCATATCTTGATGACTATGTTCTATTAGCCGAAGTGGAGTGTGAACGATTGTTACTAGCACTTAACGATGAGCCATGGTGCTACGATGAGGCAAAGGAGTTAGACGTATGGATAGAAGCTTGCAAAGACGAAATTTTCTCGATAGAAAAGAACGGTACATGGGTTCTTGTGGAGCTTCCTGCTGGAGTAAAACCCATTGGACTTAAATGGGTATTCAAAGTCAAACGAAATGCGGATGGAAGTATAAATAAATACAAAGCGAGCTTAGTTGCTAAAGGATATGTGCAGAAACATGGGATTGATTATGATGAGGTATTTGCACCTGTGGCTCGTATTGAAACGATACGTTTAATTATTGCATTGGCGGCTTCTAGAGGATGGGAGATTCACCATCTCGATGTTAAGACGGCATTCTTACATGGTGAGTTAAAAGAAGATGTATACGTAGTACAACCCGAAGGTTTTGTCGTGAAAGGTCAAGAGAACAAGGTTTACAAGTTGAAAAGGGATCTTTACGGCTTACGACAAGCACCAAGAGCCTGGAATGTTAAACTAAATCAGATCTTATGCGGGCTCAACTTCACGAGATGCACTAAGGAGCCTTCACTTTATAGAAAAGAAGAAAACAATGAGCTTCTCGTTGTAGTGGTTTATGTTGACGACTTACTCGTTACTGGTACGTCACTTGATCTAATACATGGATTCAAACGGGAGATGGCTAATAAGTTTGAGATGAGTGACCTTGGGTTATTGACGTACTACTTGGGGTTTGAGGTTCTTCAAGGAAACAATGGCATCGTTCTGAAACAAGATAGGTACGCAAGAAGGATACTTGAGGAGACAGGTATGGATACATGCAATCGCACACATGTGCCGATGGAACAGAATGCTAAATTTCAAGGTCACCCGACGACAAGGACATAGACGCAACCGAGTACAGGCGGAGCATTGGCTGCCTACGTTACTTAGTTCACACTCGACCGGACTTGTCATTCAGTGTTGGAGTTCTTAGCCGATATATGCAGGAACCTAAAGAGTGTCATGGAGCAGCTTTGAAACAAGTTCTGCGATATTTGCGTGGAACATGTGCCTTTGGACTCAAGTACTCACGAATGTCTAGTGTAAAACTAGAGGGATACAGCGATAGCTCGCATAATGTCGACATAGATGATGGAAAGAGCACAACCGGCCACATTTTTTATCTTGGAGAAAGCCCTATAACTTGGTGTTCAACGAAACAAGAGATTGTGGCCTTATCTAGTTGTGAAGCCGAGTTTATGGCTGCCACTGAAGCAGCGAAACAAGCCATTTGGCTTCAAGAGTTGCTCAGTGAGGTTGTCAACGAAATCTGTGACCGAGTCACTATTAGAGTTGACAATAAATCTGCAATTGCACTCACGAAGAATCCAGTGTTTCATGGACGAAGTAAACACATACATAGAAGATTTCATTTCATTCGAGAGTGTGTTGAAAAGGAGTTAGTAGAAGTTGAGCATGTCCCGGGAAATGAACAAAGAGCGGATATTCTAACCAAGTCACTTGGAAGGATAAAATTTACAGAAATGAGGAGTCTCATAGGAGTTCAAGATGTTTGTGAAGATGACTTCAAGCTTAAGGGGGAGAATGTTGAGATAAGCTTGAAGAAAAAGAAAACTTAGAGAGCAAGTAATTTAACCTAATCCTATTTGTAACTGGATAAACTTGAGTTTTATTACTTTTAGGATTAGGAGAATATTGGGCTCTATATAAAGAGCATAGCAATCGAATAAGAGTTGTGAGTGAGAGCTTTAGTTTTTGAGTTATTTTTCTAAGGCATTGTATTTTGATTGATTGAATAAGCGAAGGACTTCTTATTATAAAGATTGTGATTCAATAATAATTCAGGATATGAAGAATGGGAAGAAAGGGAAACCGGGATGGGTCCGGACAAAAGTTAGAGTAGAAACGCATGTAATTGTTCCTGATATAGCTCCCAACATTGAAAATCCTGATCAGTATCTTGAAGACTATATCTCTAAGTTAACGACTGTTCCTCTGGATTTGTCTAAATCATTATGGGAAATTCACGTACTCTGCCTCAAGACATCAAACGCTGAATCCATTGGCATACTCAAAATCCACCATTTTAGCATAGATCAAAATATTGTACAACGACCATACTAGAAAAGCCAAATAAAACCCAATGAACTCAATTATATTTTTTCTTATAATGTCAAGAATCGTTTTCTATTCAATTAGGCAATTACTAACTCTATTTCATTGAATGGAGTAAAAAATTATATATATATTTACACTATATAGACCTATAAAGTAGTTTTACATATAATATGTCACGCGTTCTATTTTATTAACTAGAAAAACAAATAATAATTTTATGTTGATTTTATAGAGTCGGATTTTGAAGTTGATCCGGGTCACCGGTTTTTAATCGGTTTTACCATTTTTTTCAAATCTGGTTTTTAAAACAAACCGGATTTGGCTTTTCAACGAGTCTCTATCAACCGGCCGGTCCGCTCCGGTTTTCAAACATTGCGAATAACAAAAAAAAGAAAAAAAAATTCCTTTTCATAAACAATTTATCATGGTATAAAAGCATCTCTAATAGCAAGAAAAAAAAGTAGAGAAACTTGATAAAAAAGTATTTTAACAAAAGGCCATACATTAGTTGGAACTTAGAACTTGGAGGAAAATAACAAAAACCGAGGGCAATAAGCTCCGGCCACACTTTTCACTGGGGTCATTTTGATTCCATCAATATGCTATAGGGGTCACATAAGTTAACATAGTATTATTTCACTAGATTTATTCAAGTAAAAAGTTTTTTTAACAGAATTCATATGGGTCACATGACTCCCCTACCGTAAAGGTAGCTCCGCCACTGATAGGCTCTCAGCCTCCACCAAGACCATATACTAAAAATTTAAGTGCAATTGATATTACATGCTTAGAATAAGAATGACTAATAATTAAGACGCAACCACCAAATCAATCTTTCGTACGTTCTCATCATGGTGACCAAATTAAAGATGAGAATGGCATTGAGAGCCATCAATGTTTATTCTATCCAACGGAGATTCTTTACCCATAGAACAGATTCTGTAATTAGTTACGTAACTAACCGTATAGTTTTTGTTTGCGCCATGCAAAGATTATCGTCGGTCAAATTGCTCAATAATATTGAGTTTTCATCATAAAAAGGTTATGAACCATAGATTTGAAACATAATTTCAACAGGAAAAAATGACTATAATATATTTTCAATATCATGTCATTAAAATGGTCAATTCTCCAACCGTACGTAGTGGTTGGTTGTTACCAATAACTTGTTCATTGAACGATGAAGGCAGCTTTATGGTTCCCGTAAAACAGGTAAGAAAACGCGCACACCATGCATTAATTCATTTAAAGGAGTTGTCTGAAATTTCAAATTAAATGTAATAGTAGTATTCTCTTTGTTTCAGTATACAACAAAAACTCTATAAATTAGTAATGTTGAGACTTTAATATTTTATTAATTTACAAAAAGTTCCTTTTTGGAATTTTATATTTCAAGATATATTTTCATAAAATATGAAAATATTTGATTTTAGTATATATAAACTAATTAAATTTTCAAAATTCGGCATTTATATTAGTTTTATTATATTATTTGGTGTATATAAAATATGTCTCATAGATTTCAAATTTAGTTTCAAATACAATTTTACTTAATGTCATCAAAATATATTAATTGTTAAAAATATAAAGATAATTCTCTTGTGAATGTAAAACAAATAATAGTAATGGTTGATTTATACTTATAAATATATGTATATATATATAGATTATTAATGTATAATTTTAATGGGATCATATATTTACAAATGATTTTGTAAAAAGTTATTATATTATTATTTTATCGGTTTGTGTCATATCTTGAACCATGCTAACTTGGGACAATTTTTTTATTAATTTATGGTGTTTATTGATTTATAGAATATTAATTTGTAGAGTTTCTACTGTAAGTGGTGTTTAAAGTTTGTCAACATAGATTAAGAAATATAAATTTTATATAGTTTATATTAGTTACATAAAAATATTATTAATTGAAACTAGTTCAACCAATAAAAAGAAAGTACAATATTTTGTAGTTGGTCAAAAAATTCAAATGACATTAAATACTATCTAGAATAGTGGGGACATCAATTTGTAACAAGAAAAAATCTTTAAACACCATTTAAAAATGATAAGGATGGAGTATTATAATTTATATAGTTGCAAATAATAAACCATTTTAATATAATAACAATAAAGATTTTAAATTAAAGAAGACAAAGTATTACTCTTTTTAGAAGAAGAAGAAGAAGAAGAAGAAGAAGAAGGCAACTTTTATGGAAATGACCTATTTCAACACAAAAAAAATTGTTTGTGTTTTTTTTTTCATGAACTTTGGAGTGGTGCATATTTCATAATGAACTAAAAACAAATTAAAAAAAAAAGCTACAAGGACTTTTTTGTAGTGTTTTTTCCTTCACGAACTTTGAAGTTGTGTATAATAACATAATGAATTATAGATTCAAAAAAAATTACACAAACTTTAAAAATCGTGCTTTTATGTATATTGATTGTCAAAGTGTTCGATAAGTGTTAATTAAAATGATGTCGTTTTTGATAAATTCTATAAAACTACTATTTTCAATAAAAATTTAGCTTTCTTTTATATCATTAGGAAATGGGTAGCCAGTAGAAACTGAAATTTTAATTAAGAGATGATATAATCTGTAAATAATATCTAGTTTCTTATCAATATCAAATGTCACGGTAGCCTAGTGGTTCTTATACTGCCAAATATATTTTTTTTGCACGGGTTCAAATCCTCTTTGATATATTTTTCATTTTGTTAAAGATCTATTATATAACTTATAATGTTTACACAATAATACAAGAATTTTTTTGGTCTAGAAGCACAATTTTGAAAGTTTGCATACTTATTTTGGATTTATCTTCAGTTCATTACTACTTTAAACTTTGTGAAAAAATACGACTAGAAAAGTTCGATATTTTTTTTGAAATTATTTTTAGTTCATTATGAAATATGCATTACTCCAAAGTTGGTGAAAGAAAACGCACGACCATAAAGTTTGTCTTGAAATATGCCTTTATCTGAAAATGTTTTGTCTATTTATGCAGATATAATGGCAATATATTGTCCTATACAATATGATTTGACTTTAACTCCACTTTCCGTATTTTTGTAACATAAAAGAGGCTTATTATTTGAATGAATGACCAAGAAGATGGTCAGAGCAGTTTCTATGTTTAGTAAACTGATAATTTATTAGGGTTTTACGTAAAAAGGGAACATTGAATGAATTATTAGAAAGAAAAGCTACAAATAAAATTTGATCTGCATATGAAATCAGTTATGGATCTCTGGTCAATATGGTTGGCCCAAATAAATTAATCAGTACCTACTCATGCATTCGTGGCATTCGAGAGATCAATGTTTTGTTTTTCTTTTTTTGAAACTGATATTAATGATTATTATTAAGTACTATTATCTTGGTTTGATTGACAAATAGAGATCAATGATTAATACGGCACGGACACAAAAAATGGCAAATCATTATACAATTAAGGAATGAAGACCAATGAAGAAAACATTAAGGAAAGTAATAACAATCAAGGACATAAAACTAAATTCTGATAGTGAACGAAGCTAGTATAGTGGGGAAGAGTATTCAATTAAATTATCGTACTCCTAGGGTTTCATTTTGATCACTTGATCTGAGCACAGTTTTTGCATGACAACATATACCAAGTTTTGAGAATTTTTTTTTGTCTGAAAATATTATTTAGTCAAAGACAAGTAAAATGAAGTATACATAGTAAAATGAAGTATACATAGTAAAATGAAGTATACATAGTAAAATGAAGTATACATAGTAAAATGAAGTATAATATCCACCTAATGTTGTCATAAACCCCCCCCCCCCCATAAAATATACGGACATGACTTCACATATATATAGCAGCTAGGTTAGGCAGCCTCGGTTAACCAAAGCCAAAGGGACCATGAGTCCACATCTAAAATTTTGTAACTTATTATATATATAGAGTATAAAGTGACTTTGAGTGATTAAAGGAAAAAAATCCACAAAACTTAGAAAGAGTCACAAAAAGTCAGATAAATGGTTGGAGAGAAGAACACGGCGAGGGAGATGGTGGAGGAGGAGCCGCTCAGCCCATGTTCACGGCTGTTCAATTCACCGGATTTCAACTGTGCGATAATCGTCACAATGGGTTGCAAAGTCAAAGGAAACCCACCTGCAATCATCGACGGCCTGAAACACACACTCGCTAACCACCCTCGCTTCTCCAGCATTTTAGTAAGTAAAACACACAAACATGTATACTATTTATGTGAGCACCAATATATTTCGTTACTGTTAGAGAAAACATTTCACTGTATAAGATCATTTGTATAATTCGGTCCCTAAAAAAAAAAAAGAAAAACACACACATAAAATTTATACGTACGTACTTGGTTCAGAATATTGCAACATTACACACGTTTTCTCTTACTACCATCTTTGTATCATTAAAGTACATGATCTTAATTATGTCATTAGTTTTGCAATCAGACGAAAAATGGTCAAACAAGCCTCTATTTTTTTTGTAACGCTTTTTTATTGTAACACAACAAGCTATATGTTGATTTCTAATATATATATATGGGGTTATTTATATATGAAACGCATAGTTTATTTATATATGATTTTTTCTTTGTAATAATTCAGGATATGAAGAATGGGAAGAAAGGGAAACCGAGATGGGTCCGGACAAAAGTCAGGGTAGAAGAGCATGTGATTGTTCCTGATATAGACCCCAACATTGAAAATCCTGATCAGTATCTTGAAGACTATATCTCTAAGTTAACGACCGTTCCTCTGGATTTGTCTAAACCATTATGGGAAATTCACGTGCTTTGTCTCAAGACATCAAACGCTGAATCCATTGGCATTCTCAAAATCCACCATTCTTTGGGTGATGGAATGTCCCTCATGTCTCTTTTTCTCGCTTGCACCCGTAAAACATCAGACCCTGAATCTTTGCCTACTGTGGCGGTTCAGAAAAAACAGTTTGGACCTAGCTGCCACACCGGTTTTTTCAACAAGATTTGGTGGTTATTTGTAGGGCTTTGGTTCATCCTAAGACTTGTCTTCAACACTTTTGTTGATGTCTTAATGTTTGCTCTAACAATTTGTTTCTTGAGGGATACGGAGACTCCTCTCTTGGCGAAACCCGGTAGTGAACTTAAACCTAAGAGGTTCGTCTACCGAATTATCAGTTTTGACGATGTTAGGCTGGTGAAAAAGGCAATGAACATGGTAAGTTTATTTTTTCCTAATTTAAACTAAAGAATCCATTGATGAAATGTGTATAATCGTTGACATTATTAGCTTTTAATCTATTTTGTTAGACGGTAAACGATGTTCTTCTAGGAGTAACGCAGGCCGGACTTTCGCGGTATCTAAGTAGGAGATATGGTAAAAGTTTGATTTTTTTACATTATTGTGTCATATACATAGTAGTTTGGTATACATAGTCACATGTTTATAAAATAGATCAAGAAGCAACACCGAAGTCAAAAGATTTAATGAGGAGAATCCGACTACGTTCAGCCATTATGATTAACTTGAGACCAAACACAGGAATTGAGGTATATAACTATTTGATCGTGGAATCTTTAAAATTAAAATACTTTGAAGCTGATTGTGTAATGGTGCAAAAAAGGCTCTAGCGGATATGATGGCCAAGAAATCGAAATGCAGATGGGGAAATCTCTTCGGTTACATCCTCTTACCATTCTCCCTTGGGCTAGAGACTGACCCTCTAGAATACCTGCGCCGAGCTAAAGTTACCGTGGACCGCAAAAAACACTCCCTTGAGGCTGTATTCTCTATGGCATTCTTTAAACTGATACTTAAAGTTCTGGGGCTCAAGGTGAAATTTAAGTTGCTACTATATATAATGTTATAAAAACGTTTTTGTTATTATTATTAAGTATATTAATATTATCTAATGGGATCAAACTGAAAATACAGGCAAGTGTGGCACTTGTAAGGAAAGTGATCCATAGCACAACATTGTCATTCTCAAACGTCGTTGGTCCAAAAGAAGAAATAACCTTTCATGGCCACCCTTTATCTTATATCGCGCCTAGTGTTTTTGGCCACCCACATGTAAGTGTATGCTTATATATAGACAATTCATTATAAGCATTTATAGATTTTTTTTTGTTATGCATAATTATCTTGTTTTCTAACTATGGTTTATGTGTGTGGAGGCTCTTACTCTACATTTCCAGAGTTATGAGAACAAGGTCATAATATCGGTAACGGCCGATCCAACCGTCATTCCAGACCCTCACAAGATGTGTGACGATTTGGTGGAGTCTCTCAAGTTGATTAAATCTTCTGTCCTAGAAAGAGGATTATATGAGATGGAGGTTTAATTGAATATCACACGATCTTATCATCCGTTTCTTATATGTACTACGTCTGTCCCATGTTCCTCTTAATGATTACCCTACTAAGCTGTAGCAACTAAATACATCGATATAATATTTTTGTAAGACATCAAGTTTATATTAAGCAGAAACGACACTTCATTCCTAGAGAAAAAAAAACATTTTTTCCACCAAACAAAGACTACTTATTTCACCCGTGAGGATACTTGTTTGTTAATTAGTAACACTCTTTCTAATATGATTGTTGGGTCAACCGCTGTGGAGATTACCATATTATCCGCATAATTTTTGAATTAGATCAGCAATGATTACCAAACAAAAACATAAATAGTGAAGAAGAGAAAAGTTGGAATAAGTTCACTATTATTGAGTTGTTCTTTCGCTCTTTACATACTTGTGAGTGTCCATAGAAGCTAGGAAAATGGCCATGGAAACTGATTCTTCCATTGGGCCATTGGTGTTTGAAATGAAGGCCGTTGTTTGTGTTCCAAAAAAAAAGAAGAATTCTTTAAGTCAAAAAATGCCGTTGTGCTTAATTGTTATCGTTTGTACAACAACGTTCCTCACTTGCTCCTATAGTAAAACAAATAATTTGATCATGAGTAAATTTGATCATTTTATATACCTTTGCACCAAACTAATTAACGATGAAGAAGAGTATTGTGACGAACCATTTCGGAATATTTTTAATTTCCAAGGAAATGAATCATAAGAGGTTTAAAAAGTTCATTTTTCTAAGTATGGAAATAATCTTACTATAGTAAAAAGGAAATAAGATCAATAGAGAGAGTGTCCACGTAAGCAAAAAAATCATCCAATCAGATTTTAAGTATTCGCCACGTCATCTCTCATTTATGCAAACCATGCCACCGTCTACTCAATTTGGGCTTTATTAATCTGAAAGTCTATTGATCATAAAAACTCATCTTGCATCTTCATAAAAGATCGGTCTAGCTTCCCCGAAAACGTTAGCCGATCAACTTTCTTTGTGATCCATGGTATTCTGACCAAGTTTTAATTCAGGTTTTATAGCCTCCATCAAACAATCAGTTATTTCCTCTCATCTTAATTGCAATCTCCTTGGGGATTAATATACGACAGAGCTTTGCATTCTCCGGTCATATCTTCTCACGGTATGTGGCTATCTTAAAAATACGTCATCTCCAAATTTAGTCCCTAACTATACTCAATAATCGTATCTCAAGAGTTAACTAAAATTGCAGGTTCAACACAATCAGAAATATCAAATCTTCAAGAAGGAAAACTAAAAGCAGTGGATCTCAACGATCTACGAAGGTAAAAACAACTCGACTAACTAAGAGGAATATATTCTGAATTCAAATGAAGTTCATATCATATGTAGTGTATAATTGTTTGTTTCCATAATTGAGAAGGTATGTACAAATCTTATAATTTACTATTCACAAGTAAAACTTCAGTTTTTCCCCTGAAGAAACTAAATTTGGCAGAGATATGGACCTACATAACGGAAGAATGACATTCGACCAAGCCATGTTTCTTCTGGTAATCACTTTGCTTCTTATACTACGAGAATTTCCCAGGTCTTCTCTTATGATAAATGTAAATAATTTTTGCTTACTTCTTCCTGGCCTGGTTAATGTACTCTCTAATGAAGAAGCTAAAAACCAATTTGTGTTTCTTAAAGAAGAATGCAGGATAATGGATGTTCAACTATGCTTCTTCAAACATGCAATCTTTCTCATAAAAAAAACCAAGCAATTTTTAAGAATCACCAACACAAAAACTTTCTTAACCTAGAACCAATAAGTTTGGCTTCAAAAGGAAACTTATCATATTTCTCTTTCCATATTTCATAACATGAACCACTTGATTTTCTTTCTCACAAGTTACTCCTTCATTTAGAAATATGAGCCACTGCATCAAATGGAACCTTTTATTAATCAGGTCAGATGACACAAGACTCTTTGTAGCATGATTCTTTTGTCTTCGGAATTCTTGAGGTTTCTTTGTGGTCGACCCTTTCTTATGTAAGCAATAGCTCAAGGATTATGTGTTTCACTAAAATCTTATTGCAGGTGCTTACTTTTGCTCACCAGTCTTACAAGAAATGCCTAGCAGCTCAAAGAGGCGTTTGCAATCTCTAGCTCATAAACGACAAGATGTGCGGCAACAACAAAAAGCTATCAAATCACATACCACTCAAGTGATTTCAAAGCTCAAAAATATGTTTTTTTTTTGTGATTACGAGTGATTTCTTATGACTGACTTATCAGCATCACTGAAATTATGCAGGTGAAATTATTACCCGTTCCATCAGCTTGAACTGTGAAGTCTCCTCTGTCCCTTAATTCATTTGGTTCCAATCTAGGTCGTGTTGACCCTTATAATATCTTAAACCGACCAAATGATCAAGAACCCGAGAAAAATGGTGTAAATACCACTATGTTTTCTAATTGGACCAGTACACATGTACACCTATACAATTTAAGAATGCTTGACAAAAGCACTAAGGAAATGCCTCATTGAAACTCTTTTTCACCAACCACTTCTCTTATTTCTCAAGGGGTAACCTGACTGCAAAATCTTGGGATATAACATATTTCTATATATATAGAGAGATAGAAAATGAAAAGTTTTAAAAGTGTTTTACGTCTTCTTTCATTGTAGTTGGGGCTGTGTGGTGTTTGTTGTGAGAAGGTAGTAAATTCAGTGTGGTGTCCATATTGTAAATTCTACATGTAAAAAATCTGTCATCGCTCCTCATAATGGGTTTCGATCAGATTTGTAGATTCATTGCAACATTTAAGAAGTAAAAAACTACTACAGATTATTACAACCATTTCTTTCACGGTACTCATGATGACTTGAGTAAAATGTTTCAGAAGGTTAGTTTTCATGAGCTGAGTTTTTTTTGTTAGTTTAGAGGATTTTTTTTTGGAACACGGTTAATTAGTTTAGAGGATATAATAGATTTTCTGTGAGGGTTTATGAGTTTTTCTTTTTTGAATGTAATCCGTATTGTACATTGCCTTACAAGGGACTAGCGTTCTGCTTTTAAATGGTCTAAGGAATAGTGTGCAGCTTGATCAATCTTCTGAACTATAACATGAGACCGCCAAAGATTCTAAAAGAAAGCGGTTAGCTATGATCGATGCGGAAAAAATACGTTACAGTGGTAGATCCCAAGATATGTTCAGAAGAGGATAAATTATGGCATGTGGTGGAGCACAAGGCACACCAACTGGCAACAAGAAGTTGGATGCTGCATACTATGAAGCCGAGAATTCCCAAGAATGTCATGTAAATCTTCTGTTCTCGTTCAGTATGAAAAGACTTCATGCAATGTTCTTATAGATTTGCATCAGGTAACCTGTTGTTGAGTGATTTATCTTCAGGTGAATGCAAGTGGGAAGTTTGTTGGTCTTGCAAAGGTAATATGTTCCTTTGATTCCAACAAAAGTATTGGCAATAAGATAAATGGATTGGTTGCTACCATGTGAGGTGGCATATCATCAAAGACGTACCAATCAGCAATAATAAGCCTATCACTAAAAGCAGAGATTGTCATGAGGTTTGCCAAAACTATTGTATGAACACCTTGGTTGTATATTGATCATCACGAGAGTATTTATAATACAAAGGTAACGAGGGTTTTGTTAAACCTAATGAAGAATGGAAACTTATCACTTCCTACATAATAGGAATATATCCTTATCTTGATATAACATAATATTCTCCTTAACACGCCCCCTCAAGTTGGAGCATGAAGATCCGTAATGCCAAACTTGCCAAGTCAATAAGTGAATTGTTGTCGTCCAAGCGCCTTAGTAAGCAGGTCCGCTAGTTGTTCTGTTGTACGAACGTGCATAGTAGCAATGTTTCCTGACGTGATCTCATTACAGATAAAATGACAATCACGCTCCATATGTTTAGTTCTTTCATGGAAAACAAGATTGGCAGCAATATGTAGAGCCGACTTGTTATCACAAACTAGCTTCATTGAATCCGAGTGAGTATCCCGAGAGATTGAAGAAGTTTCTTCATCCAAAGTAGCTCTTTAGTGGCGAGTGTCATCGCACGATACTCTGCTTCTGCTGATGAGAGAGACACACGTTTTTGTTTCTTCGTTTTCCAAGAAATAGCCGAATCACCAAGAAGAACAACGTAGCTACTCAGAGACTTTCGTGTCAGGGGACATGTGCTCCAATCAACATCTGAGTAAGCCGTGAGATGGAGATCGTCGTTCGCAGTAAGCAAGATGCCTTGACCCGGTGAACCTTTGAGATACTTGATGACTCGTAGGGCTGCATCCCAATGAGCTTGCCGTGGAGCTTGCATAAATTGAGCTAGAATATGGACGCAATAGCTGAGCTCCGGTCTCGTTCGAACAAGATAAACTAATCGACCAATGAGTCTTCGATATTGGGAGACATTGCCATACATCGGTCCATTATCAGACATGAGTTTATGATTTTCTTCAATCGGTGTAGCCACAGGACGTGAACCTGTCAAACCACACTCGGAGACAATGTCCAGGCAATACTTCCTTTGAGATAAATATATACCTTCTCCACTCCGAGCAACTTCGATGCCCAAGAAATACTTCAAATGGCCAAGATCTTTCATTTGAAAACACTCCCCGAGATACCTTTTAAACTCAGATATAACTTCTGGATCATTTCCGATGATTACTAAATCATCAACGTAAACGAGGATATGTAGAACAGTAGATCCTCGTACGCGAGTAAACAAGGAGTAGTCCTTGTGACATTGAACAAATCCATAATCAAGGAGAGCTTTGCGAACCAGCACCTCGGTGCTTGTTTTAGACCATACAAAGACTTGCGTAACCGACATACCAAGGAGGGGTCCGCGGGTGAAAAACCTGGTGGAGGCTTCATATAAATTTCTTCGTCTAAGTCACCGTGAAGAAATGCGTTGTGAACATCCATTTGATGGATTTCCCACTTCTTTGCAGCAGCAACTTTAATGAGTGTGCGGATGGTATTCATCTTAACAACTGGAGCGAAAATCTCCGAGTAATCTTCTCCTTCTTTTTGATGATTTCCCATGACAACCAATCTTGATTTGTAACGTTCTATAGTACCATCGGCTCGAAACTTGATTCTAAAAACCCATTTACATGCTAATGCTTTCTTTCCTGGTGGGAGTTTTTCAAGGTTCCATGTATGATTAATCTCCAAAGCATCCACTTCTGAACCCATCGATTCTCTCCAAACTTTATATTTCATGGCGTCTTTAAAATATATCGGTTCTTCTTCAAGTGAAACCGCAGCAAGAAAAGCTGCATGAGATTTAGAGAAACGATCACTGGTCACATAATCAGAGAGAGGATAGAGACACGTACCAGAAGATACCAGATTGGAGTCGGTAGAGTCTTGAATGGGATTTATATCGCAAGTTGCTGAGTATGTGACGTAGTGATTCAACCGTGTCGATGCTTTCTTATTTCTGAACCCATGGCCTAACTGTTGTACATGTGCAGGCTCAGGGAGATTAACCTCAGGTTGAGTTAAAGAAGAAGACAAATCTTCTACGGGTAGAGGGGCAACCGAACCTGTCGGAGAGGCAAGAGTTGAAGTTTCTGGAGATAATGGCGATGCCGTGGCTGGAGGTGAACCAAACACGGGTTGAACTTCGTCTGACTCACTCCCCCTTTCGCCAATGGGTGGAGTTATGATGACGTTAAAAACATCATCATCTGGAGTTATGATAGGAGGAGAGGGAGTGATTGTATGTCCTTCTTCGGCCATCGATGAGTTACTTGACGCAAACGGAAATGAGGTCTCCTGGAATATGATGTCTCTGGAGGTAAAGATTGATCGAGTTTCAAGGTCTAATACCTTCCAACCTTTTTGTCCCTGAGGATAGCCGAGAAACACACATCGGCGACTCTGAGGATCAAGCTTATCTGTTCTCGCTACTTGGCGTTTTGCAAAACAGAAAGTTCCGAAAACACGAAGCTTTGAGTAAGGAGGAGGAGGGCCATAGAGTAGTTCGTAGGGAGTTTTTCCTTGTAACAATGGTGTGGGAGTCCGGTTAATCAGATATGATGATGTCAGAACACACTCACCCCAATACTTCTTCGGCAAGTTGCTTTGGAAAAGAAGAGCTCTTGCCATATTTAAAATGTGTTTATGCTTTCGTTCTGCTCTTCCGTTTTGTTGTGGAGTTCCAACACACGATGTCTGATGTAATATTCCATTTGCATAGAAATATGATTTCATACATGTGAACTCGGTTCCGTTGTCGCTTCTAATCATTTTAACTTTCTTTCCAAACTGACGTTCCGTCATTGCAAAGAAATTCTTCAGAACTGTTGCCACTTCACTTTTTGCAAGTAACAGATGGGTCCACACTGCCCTTGAATAATCATCGACAATCGCGAGAAAATAGTAAGCACCACAGGAAGAACGGACACTATATGGTCCCCAACATCACAGTGAATCATAGAAAAACACGCAGCGGCTTTATTATTATTGTCAACAAAAGAATCCCGAGCCTGTTTTGCTTGAATACAAACATCACAAAACTCTGGTAAATCTAACTTGCTTTCACTAAAACCCTCTAGTTTAGATAAAAACGAAGACAAACTTTATTGCTAGGATGTCCCATTCTTTGATGCCACAAAACTGCCTCACTCAATGTCGACGTCTTGTTTGCACGTGCTGGAACTATCCCGCGAAGATGATAAACCCCATTCTCCTCTTTACCTACTCCAATCGGCATCTTCGAAGAACGGTCCTGTATAACACAAATATCATCAGTGAAAGTAGCAAATCAAGAAAGCTCTTTTAACAAACGAGCTAGAGATATAAGTGTGCATGATAAATCTGGGACAAAGAGGACATGACGAAGTTTCTTGCCCCCGCCAAGATGTACTGTTCCTTCTTTTGTAGCAAGAGAATGTTTCCCATTTGCTAGGAAAACAATACATCGATGAATCTCTTTAAGATCAGTGAGTATCTCTTCATCACCGGTCATGTGATGCGAGGCTCCTGAGTCTAGGAGGAAATCAACATTACCCGAGAGTTTATCTGACGGAGTAGAGTTTTCAGGCTTCAGTAGAGACACGATTGCGTTCCACATTTCTTTACTAACACCTGGAGGAAGAGAGATTTCGGAAGAGGCTTGATTGACTTGAGCATTGTTGGCTCGTGGAGGTGCTGAACGTCCTCTGCCACGGCCTCGCCCGCGTCCTCTGCCTCTCCCTTCGTTGTTTCGTGAGTATCCGTCGTTGTTCGACTCAAACCAACCCTCTGGATATCCATGTGTTACAAAACATGTTTCTACTGTATGATTCGTACGTCCGCAATGGCTGCATAGTAAGTTGTTGCGTCCTTTGTTTGCCGTATTTATCGCATTAAGTCCAGATTGCACTGCTAGTCCTACAGCGTTAATGCGTTCGTCTTTACTTCTTGAAACCGAGAGATGTCTTTCTTCACTCACAAGTTCTGAGTAAATCTGGTCAAGACTAAGATCTTTCTCACGAGTAAGTCTTCCCAGCAAATTTGTTCTTGTTGTTCCAAATTGAGACGCATCTAAACCCATGAGAAACTGGTGAATGCGTTCGTGGTCTCTTTTTTTAGTGTGAGAGGCCAAAATTTCACAGGTTAGTTTATTGCAACAACACCCAAGAGCGGGTTCATAGTCATCCAGATCATCCCACATCACCTTGAGCTTGCCAAAATAGCTTGCAATGTCGTTATCTTCTTGTCTACAACCTGCTATGTCCGACTTCAGCTCATGTACTCTTGGAGCATTGCCAGCTGAGAACCTAGTCTTCAAACTTTCCCACATAACTTGAGCATTATCCACGACAGAAATTGCGTGGTGTATCTTGGGTTCGATACTTGCATATAACCACCCAATAAGCATAGAGTTCACAGTGACCCAATTGTTGTACTCGCTTGAGTAAGTTGCTGGTCTTTGAATAGTTCCATCAATGAAGCCAAGTTTCTGCTTTGCTCTGAGATTATTCTTGGCTAGTTTTGCCCATCTTTCATAGTTTTCCCCATTCAAGAGGATCGGAGTGAGCACGTGATGAGGATGATCCGAAGGATGGAGATAGTAAGGCGATGAGGAGATCTCATCTTTTCCTGTCTTGACGGTAGAGGAGGTCTCTGTGTCTGATGTTTTATCGTCGGGCATCTTTTAACAAAGAGATAATTTGAGAGGAAATTTTATCGAGAGGTCTTTGTGTTTATACGGTGTTCGGATCGAGTTTGAGCTCTGATACCATGCCAAAACTATTGTATGAACACCTTGGTTGTATATTGATCATCACGAGAGTATTTATAATACAAAGGTAACGAGGGTTTTGTTAAACCTAATGAAGAATGGAAACTTATCACTTCCTATATAATAGGAATATATCCTTATCTTGATATAACATAATATTCTCCTTAACAAGGTTCCTTAAACTTTCTGTAATCCCTTCTTGGATATGGTTGAACTGAAAACTTCAATTTTTTTTTTGAATCTTATCAAACGTTATGGCTTTGGGAAAGAATTCATGTTTTTCACTTTGGTTGAACATAATATTCTCCTTAACAAGGTTCCTTAAACTTTCTGTAATCCCTTCTTGGATATGGTTGAACTGAAAACTTCAATTTTTTTTGAATCTTATCAAACGTTATGGCTTTGGGAAAGAATTCATGTTTTTCACTTTAACGGTCATGCTTTTTGTAGGTCAATCTGGAACATGGAACCAAAGTTATTGAGAAAGAAGACATGTACACTTGACGATCTCGAGATATATGAGACTACACAAAAGATGAGAAGAGATAAGAATATCAAGCAAAAGAAACAAGTTTTATAGGTTGGATACGAGGATGTCGGAGACGCAGTAGCACTGGTTTGTGATGTGTAGTATTGATAAATACACCAGTTAAGAAAAGACTAAGAAGTTTTACTTACGTTTATTAGTCTAATGTGTTTAAAATTTTAGGGATGCGCGATTTAAAAAAAAAAATGTGCAGCTGTGAATTAATGTGTTAAACAATGAAATAATGTGGGATAAATACTCAAAAAAAAAAACGAAGAACTATGTTTTGTACGTATGCTGATATCATCACAAATAAAGTAATGAAAAATACACGAGACACCAGTCTTTATGTCAATAGCAAAAAAGTGAATAGCATTATCATATATATCTTACAAAACATTTGTTATTGTAATAATATGTTTTTAAGTACTAACAATTCTGGCTCCTTATACTCAAATACATCTAAAAATTATAATCATTTGTCAAGTTTAAAACTTACTGAATGGAGTCCATGAATATACCAAAATTGGGTTATGGGTTTAGTATTGTTTTACGAAATCAAAGAAAAAATTGATTGCTCAACTAAAAACAGAAAATTATATTCCAACCACCATCCCGTTACATATAAAAATATATTGTAGATCAACAATGGTTAAGTAATCTCTTTGGAACAATCAAATGTCGAATTCCAAAGAACAAGTATTCTGAAAAATGAAGTTGTGACAGTCACAAGCATTATCTAAAGACATATTAAGGCAAAATAAATACATATTTTCAAATGTAATGCATTATAAGAAACTGATTCAAATTT
This sequence comes from Moricandia arvensis, assembly GCA_905132765.1. Lineage (NCBI taxonomy): Eukaryota > Viridiplantae > Streptophyta > Magnoliopsida > Brassicales > Brassicaceae > Moricandia > Moricandia arvensis. The sequence continues at coordinate 47,072 of CAJHQP010003042.1, forward strand.
ACAGAGAAATTGTTACTGTCTTCATGACCAACTACACAAGTTTACATTTTACCTTGACAACACAATGAAAAAGATAATAGTGAAATTACATACAAGAGCTAAAGCTAAACATTTCATCTGAAACTAAAAAGAAGAGCATCAAGGAAATCCTACCCAAAAACCATCGTTTTCTTTAAAAGAATTTAGATATTTGTAGTTTTGCTACACCAAAATTAACTAAAAAATATTATAATTTCATACTTATTTAAAAAAAAAATATAGTATGATATTTCGCACGTATCGCGGACACCGACCTAGTTATAATAATAAAGGTTCAGATGAAAAGATGGATAAGTATTGTATACATATATATTATACACCGTATACTTGTGAAAATTAGGCGAGTTAAAACAGTAATCACTAATCATGTGTTAAAAATAGTTCAGAGAGAAAATAGCTCATGATTCTTTTAGGAAAAATCTATATTAAAAAAACATCTTAACTAAATAATTATCAATACTAATAAAACAGAAGAAATTTTTATTTATATACAAATAGTTTAGATTGGACCATTACATTTAACTACATTTCTTATTATTTCTATTTATACCTAATTTAATCATTATTATGTATATATATATATATATATATATCCTAAGAGTAAAATTAAGGAACTAAATAACTAAGCTATTATTTTTAAATAATGCATTCAATTTATATTAACACTAAACTTAAGTAACTAATCAATTATGTTTTATTTTATTAATATAAAAAGAGTTATATATGCCTACTAATTTGTATATATATACAATTACTTTAATCCAAATGCAATAAACAAATTATTCAAAACTCCTACCAAATACATAATAATATAATATTTATAGACAGAGTATTAGAATTATATATATATATATTTGATAAAATAAATATCAATAATTAGTTACTATTAATATTTAATGATATGATGAAACATGTTATTATTGATATTTTTATGAGTATAGTTGTACGGGTTATTCCAACAAACATGTAATATATTTAGCACATATAAAATAATTAAACAAAACATAAAACACACTTTAGGTTAAGTTCAGGTGTTCGGATAACCGTTGGGATACATGTTGGGTATTTTGAATTTCGATTCTAATTTATATCACATCATAGGTTTCATTCTGATAACTTTATAAGTAAATCATGTTCAGATATAACACATCAGTTTAGGTTCTAATTTGTATTACTTTTTAAAACCCATAAAGTAATCATATATTGTTCAGATTCGGGTTACATTGGTTTGGGTTAAAACCAAAATTTAAAAGCAAAAAATAAGAAATAAATACTTATTTATATAAAATTATATATTTAAGGTACTTATTTAAAATTTCAATACTTACTTTTAGATTTCATGTCAAAATAGTTTTAGAATTGAATATTTGAAGTACATATTTATGTTTCAAATATTTATATTTTGATTAATTTGGACATTCAAATCATTTTTCAAGTTTTTATTTTGTGGGTTTTTGGGTTATCCATTCAAGTTTGGCTAATAACACTTCAAGTTTAGATATGTTTTGTATCATCCTACAAAATCTATTATGATATTTCTTACATTTCGGACCGAGTACAAATTAATTTTTTTTGGTATGTGTTCGATTCGGATTTCGGATTACGGTTTTTATGCCTAACCCTACTTTAAATAAAGAAAAAATGCGATTATATAAAACTTCACCGAAAAATTATCCCGCACTTTGAAAGTATGGATCGAAATCTAATCTATCAATTAATTCATTACATTTTCCTCAATTGCTCACCTTTAATTATTATGGATAGTGGAACATGTCTTTGTCTTCGGCAATGATTTAGAATTTATAGCAATTTCATACGTTTTATTGTCAACCATTAAACTCCATGCCTGGTTTCTAACAACGAAATCAAAATCCACAGAAGATGATGCCTGTTTTTTTCCCAATTATTCATCTGAATTTTAGAGAATACTACATATTTACTCCAATGAGAAAACATTTCTAGAAAAAGTAAAATTCCGAGCATTTGACCTACCTATGCTATCTTTTCAAATTATGGAGGTGATTGGATTGAACAATCGTCACAACAAGTATTAATTTTTCTTTTCAAATATGATGTCATGATATGTTAAATAATTTTCATACAAATGTAAATTTTTACAATATATTAAACTTAAAAATATAAAGAATAATGCATAAAATGATGAAATTATAATACTATTACATAAATTTTAAATTATATATATATATACTAAATAAATAAAGAAATCATGTTTTCATATTTTGAAAATGTTTTACTATTAAATTATTTTTAAAATATACATTCATTAATATTTATTGAAAAAATCATTTTAATATAAAATTGTTATATAATAATCATGCCAAGAAAAACATAAAATAACAATATTATAAAGTTATGCAATATAAAACAGCAAATTATAAATAATATATTTAATAATTTATATAATTCCAATATTTTTTTTTTTTGCTAAAATATAATTCCAATATTGACAGTTATAAAAACAAAAACAAAATCGTGCGGGCGCGGGTTTGGATCATCAACCTCTTGATCATCATGATTAGTAATGTATGTATATCACTAATAAGTGTGGAAATATTTATAATACAGACTTCAAAAGTTTATATAATACCTAGATACCGTAATGTACACTCCATAAACCACATAAGACCTTTTCGTTCAAAGCACTTAAGACAACAAAATTCATTCATTTATCCAATTGTGAGTGGTTTCAATAGCACTTTGTGAAACAGACAAAACACAAAAGGCTAAGATAACAAAAGAAAAAAAGAGGTTAATGGAGTTATGGTAGAGGAGAACAGCTCATTCCCTTGTTGACATTGACTTTGTACCCAACTTTAAATTTTGGTATTCTAATAGCTAAACCTCGCATTCAGAATTCTATCATATCGGCATCTAGCTCACCGTAAAGACTTAAACTTTGCTTTTTTGACAAAAAAAACATTAATTTAAATGATGGAGCCATCAATATATAAATCAAGATTTAGTTAGAATCTAGCATATATCAATATCCATAACATTTTCTTACAAAAGAAAATTAAAAAGAAGGTTAAAACTAGCTTATCAGTTATCAGGATCCTTAAATCAAGGTACGGTCGTCTCCAGTTTACATTTTCAATTTTTCTAAGGACCATCGCATACTTGATATGCAGCACGCCTGTATACTTGTGTTTCTGGCTGACATCCAATTTGTTTGTTATTTTGCTCGTTTTCTTTGATGACATCAAAACATATTAATTTATCTATATATATATATATATATATGACTTTACATGAAAATACCAAAAGAAATATTATATGACCTGCATCAAAACGGAATAGAATGAATGCACTAAATGTATTAAAAGGAAATGCGAAGCATCATGCGTGAGATATAATATGATTTGAATTTTGAAGTATACTTCGGAGCATTTTGGGAAAGAAAAAGTTACAAGGTTTCCGCTATAGTTACTAACCGAAAATATACTATCTTATCCCTTAACCGGAGCATTGAACCGAAATGATCAGAAATGACTGAACCACGGCCAAAAAGTTGATTACAATTCATAGCCATTCTACACTACATATAGTTTGGTGTTTTGTAGTGTAGATATTATTGGTACGTAGAAGTCTATTTCATTGACTATTCCGTTAACGTTTTAATTCTATGGTGACTCAAGTTGGTGGGCGATGTAGATTTGTCATTTTGTCCCATCGAAGATTCACTTTTCGACCTATGTACGCGTGACCTTTTTACTCTACCAGTACTAATTATATCACGTCTATGTATACACTTGTGTGCATTATCAGTGAATATGATCGATTATTGGGTTTTGACTCGATTAAAAATCGCAAACGCATCAATCAACTCCGGTTTACTTGAATTACAACTTGTTTTTAAGTTTGTATAGATAGCATGTTGTACATGTGAGGAGTTAGAATAAGACAATACAATTGGGATTTTAAAACTGATCTTTCTTGATCATTTATAAAGACCCATTACATTGTTTTTATATACCGGTTTGGAGCAATCTCGAATCATTGTTAAACTTTATCCTTGACATCACAACTATAAAGTAGACACAGTCTGTAAGAGAGTGAATTTGTTACTAAGGCAAGGAGTTCCAACATCTTTCTCAGGTACTGAAGAAGAGTGAGTTTTAACTTGATTATTGCGAACAAGTTTAGTCATTGGGCTTTTAGTGTTGGGCTGGTATGACAACCCCCATATACTCGGCGTAGGTGTCCCAGCAACATCGAGTTTGTGTCTGAGATCAACAGACACTCGTCTTCCAAAGTGTTTCGTGAAAATATCTCGAGCTGGTCATTTGCCGGTATGTGTTGAGTTTCGATCAACCCCAACGCAACTTGTTCACAGATGTAGTGAAAGTCCTTGTTGAAGTGTTTGGATCGATTGTGAAGAGCTGGATTTTCGCGAAGGTAGACAGCAGAGTGATTGTCATTGTGAAGCAGAGTCGGTCGATATTGTTGAATGTTGAGGTCATTTAGAAAAGAAGAATGCCATGTAAGCTCCTGAGCTGCAGCCGTAAGAGCTTTGTACTATGCTTCAGACGACGAATTTGACACAATTTGTTGTCATTTGGCGGACCAAAAGATCAAATTCTTTTTGAGGAGTGTACATAAGCCAGTTGTTGAGCGATGAGTTTCTCTGGATCCAGCCCGATCACTATCACTATACACATTTAACACTAGTTCTATGTCCTTTTTGATGTGAAGACCCATCGTTAGAGATCCTTTATGTAACGAAAAATTCTCTTTAAAAGACCAAAGTCTGATACTATGGAAGAGTGCACCCTATGACAGACAAAGTTGATGACATATTAAATCTATGGTCTGGTTATTGTTAGGTACTAGAGCTTCCCGACAAGAATTCTAAAGTAAATTTTTTCTAGAAATGGTGTATTGTCCATATCATCGAGACGTTGTGGTAGTGGGGTTGGCATGAGATTGCAGTGTGACACTGGATTCTGATGAAGGATGTCCTTTGCATAAGCTCATTGAAGAAGAAATAGAGAGTCCTTGACAACTTCTATTTTAACTCCAAGAAAATATTTGGGTGAGTCTAGATATTTCATAGCTAATCTGATGTTTAGAGCTTCAATTAGTCCATATAGTATACACTCATTACTTCATGTTAGCAAGATATCATTAACGTATAAAAGTATTAATATAGATTGATGATTGTTGTGGTACGTAAAGAGTGATGGGTTTGAATTTTTGCAGGTGAACCTGTACTCAATAAGAAAGTTGCTAGATGTGTTGAACAAGGCTCGTGGTGCATGTTTGAGGCCATAGAGAGCCTTGGTGAAACGACAAACGTGATTTGGACTCTCTGGATCGACAAAGCCTGGTGGCTGAGTCATTAATACTAGCTCATCAAGTTCTCCATGGAGAAATACATTTGACACATCCAACTGCTTGATCTTCCAATCTTTAGCAACAAAAACATCGAATATTAATCTTATTGTTGTAGTTCGAACCACAAGACTAAATGTTTCAAGGTAATCATAGCCTTCTTCTTGGTCGTATCCTTTGACAACCAATCTTGACTTAAATTTGTTTACTAGTCGTTAAGAGCCATCGGCACCATAAGACATTCATATTGTCTGTTGGAGGAACCAATGTCCAGGTATGTAACATATGTATAGTTTTCATCTCTTCCGACATTTACGAGTTCCAACCTAGATGTTTTAGTGCTGCAATAGATTTATGTTCCTCAGTATTATTTCAAGATGTTAGCAGAACATACAAAGTACTAGGTTTGTGAATCCCAATTTAGCTCTTGTAGTCATGGGATGGATGTTGTTATCTTTTTCTGGAACCTAAGCTGAATTATCTTGACCAACATGATGCTCTTGATTATCAAAAATCTGATTTGACTCGTTGTTTATTTTTGCAGAAATGACAACGGCTTGAGGTGGTGTCACAGGCGGAGCGAAGGAAGAGCCCTTGATATGTGTTCTGGAGGCTGATTTTGAGGTGCCAATGATCTTTTCTGCCACGCTGCAAATAATGGTGATTCAAAACTTGCACCATTGTCTTGTATCTATCAGTGAACATGAGGTTATCTTCATCAAAGACAACATGTCTTTATATATATATACCTTACCCGTTGGTGGATAGAGATACATGTAGACCTTATGTTGGTTGATGTAGCCTAGGAATATGCATTGAAGAGACTGTGGTTCCAACTTGTGTGCAGCCATCAGACGAACGTAGGGATGACATGCAATACCAAATTCTCTTAGCATTGAGTAATATGGTTTTGATGATCTAGAGTCTCATAGGGGATCTTGTTTTACAGGACAGGCGAGGAAAGTATATTGATTATGAAGTCAGCACTATTGAAGGCTTATACAATACTGAAGTGGTACACGACTATGAAACAACTTATATATCCCCAGTTGCCTATGTTTGCGTTCAGCGGTGTTATTTTGCTATGGAGTGTGTGGATATCTGATCAAATATCTGATGTCATGCTGAGTGAAATAACTTGCAAGAGTACGGTTTGAGCTCCCCTCCTCCATCACTATAATTTTTTTATCTTAACTGATATTTGATTCTCCACTATTTTTTGAAAGGCCACAAATACTATATATATAACTCCGACTTAGCTCGTAAGAGATAAAACCAAATGAAGTGTGAGTATTCATCCACAAAAACTATGCAGTATTCAAAACAATGTTTAGGTACGACTGGTGAAGCCCCCCATAGATCACAATGGATTTAATCTAATGGGTGCAAAAATATAGACGTTGAAGGTAAAACTAAAGTTTTGAACTCTTACCCAATTAGCAAAGCTCACAAATGAAGGTATTTATGCTCTTATTGATTATTATTTTCTTGCTTTGGATCCTTGGATTTAAGTCTCCTAAAAGATGATGCCATGTACTCTATGTTGTTGCTTGTTGACAGTTTGAGTAGAATGCAACAGCTCCAGGAGCCTCCAAAACATAAGACCATTACGCCAATGTCCATTGTTTACCACCTTCTGAGTGGTTAGATCAGTTACATAAACTTGCTTAGCATCAAAAACGAATCCGCATGGGTAGTTATTACTCATTTTAGAGACTGGCAACAGTGAATTTTGTATTTCAAGACACACCAAGACTTCAAACAGAGGAATTATACCTGAAGGGGAAGCATGGGTTGTGGTACCGATATGAGTTATAGGAAGTAACGTCCCATCTGCAACCATTATCGTGTTGTTGTCTTCATATGGACTGACAGACTGCATTTTGTTGGTGTTGGTTGTGATGTGTATAGAGGCTCCAGAGTTTGGTACCAGTCTTTTCCATTTTCATCGAATACTTGTAAAGATCTAAATGCTTGAATTACATCTGAGTGTTGATACTGTTGTGGAATCGATTACAACACCTCAAGGTTGTGTGCCTAATTCTTCTATAGATTTGACAGGTAGGTCGTGCTCCAGTTTTTGTGGCGGTGGTTTGATGTTGAGTGAAGCCACGTCCCCGAGTATTATAGCCTCAATTTTCTCGGTTTTATTGTAAACAACCTCTGCCTCTCTGGTTTTGTGTGTATGTCTGAGATGTTGTTGGACATTAAACGCATCATAAGGTGTGATTGTAAAGGTTTCTTCATAAAACTGGAGCTTGGAATCATAACCTTAAACCTTAGAGACAACATCATTGAAGGTTGTGTAGGAAACTTGGTAAGAGAACTTTGAATGATTGTTGTTATTGGGTCGTATTCCTTGCTCAGACCACTGAGAAAACCAAAGATTTTCATTAACTCGTCATTGGGTCTCCCAATAGCATTGAGAGCATCATATATAATCTTAACGTCTCTGTAGTAACCTGACAAGTTATTGTTTTTCTTGGTGAGTAGTTGTAGGTTCTGGCAAAGAGAGAATTGTCTAGCGAGAGAGCTCTTGTTGAAGTGTTCAGTCAAGGAGATCCAAACATCACCGAAGTGGTAAGACTGTGGATGAAACAAAAAAATTCCTCTGACATATTTCCAAACAACCAGGAGCAGACAAGTTGATTAGTACAGAACTATGCCTCATATTGTGGGTTAGGTTCTTCAGCAGGGACTTCATTGTGAACGACAATATGAGTAGCTATAGGAGGCACAGTGGCACCATTGACAAAGCCAAGCAGCTTCTAACTAGAGAGGAGTGATTCGAAATGTGTCTTCCCTAGCAGATAGTTGCTATCCCTGAGCTTCAAGGTGACTGGGCTTAACACATCAACATTACTGGAGAGTGGGTAGGGGTTGAGTGGATCGGCCATTGTTTATACATGTTAAGGTTACAATGGCTCTGATACCATGTGAAGTCTTAGAATAAGACAATATGTTTAAGATTTTGAAATTGATTTATCTAGATAATTTACAAAGAGCCACTACATTGTTTTATATACAAGTTTGGAAAAATTTAGAATCATTGCTAAACCTTATCCTTAATATCACAATTGTAAAGTAGATTGGTCAACAATGACAGTCTATAAAGGAGTAAATATTTTATTGAGGCATTGATTTCCAACGTCTTTCTCAGGTACTGAAAGAGAGTGGGTCTTTGTCTTTACTTGACTATGGTGAATGTGCTTAGTCATTGGGCTTTTAGTGTTGGACTAGTATGATGCTTTTATTCGGTTGTTTACAATACATTACTTTCAAAAGGGAAAATGTCATTTAAAACATAAACTTTCAAATTTGACTTAAATAAAGCATCAACATTTCTATGAAAACACTCATTTTATTGATTAATCTTTTTAATCATAACGTTTCGTTGATTATGATATTTTACTTCTAACATTGTTAAACAATTATAGGGGGCGAAGTCACTCGAATGAAAGGAGAGGGGTTTTTATACCAAGTGCCCCAAGAAGTGAGTAAAGAATGGTTACTTTCTACGTTTTGATTCGAGGCGGATCCCTTATTTATTTGCCTTTACGAGTAAGAAAGTGGTTACGCTCCGCGGGGGAGCCGGAACTGTAAATTCGTACTGTGGTTCGAGTCCGCAAACGACTGAGAGCTCTGACATCGGTTCATGCTAAATCTTGAAGAAAACTAGAAAGAGCTATTTGATGAGCCTATACTTTATCTGCTGGGTTACAGTGAGGGGGGGAGAATTTCACCAAAGGCTTAGATTGTATCAATCTACCCTTGTGTGATTCATGTTGAATCATATACTACGGAGCGCAAATCGAGAGGGAAACAAGGTTATTAGATCCCAAAAATGGATTGCCGAAAAGGGCTTTATCCAACCATTAAATGACCTTTTAACAATTCACAAGTTGTAGGTTGACTCCGGTTTGGGACTTCCCAAGCCACTCCTATAAACATCCCCGGTTCTACTTCGGAAAAATCTATTAGACAGTGAACTATTGGTTTTAAGCTATCTCTGGCATGAATCAGATGAATTGACTTATCCTAAAAAGTCTGATCTTTTAATAGGAAAAAGAGTGGATTTTCAGGGTCCCAAATGAATTGGCTTATCCTAAAAAGTCTTGTTCTTTGGAAGACCTATCTCGTCTCTAGTATTGTATGGTTTCGCTCTGCAAGAACCGAACAGCTGACATTGCAAGCAAATAGAGAGCCCCCGCCCGTTTAAATCGTTGCGAGCCAGAAAGCGTACCGGCAATTTGAGTCACAAAATGACCGCTTGCTTGATTTTATTAATATTCTAAATAATAGATATATAAGATTATCTATTTATAAACAATAAGAAAATTATTATTTTATCTAATTGGGCATTCCTGGGAAGTGGAAGAAGCAGATAGAGCAAAGGTGGTACCGTACTCTTTTTTTTACCTAGAAAGGTCTGCACGCCTTATGATGCTACAGTCGGCTGTCCACAGTGCAAGGGGTAAACTTGGATTCGGATAGGATATGATTGTGCGTTCAGACCCTTCGGGTGTCATATTTTGGCTGAGAGTTAATACATTATTGGAACAAATATCAACAACAATTTCATCGGACATGCGTATTTGTTATTTTCCAATGGATTTCCATCTTTCATTAATGGAAATTGTTTTGATGTAGTGAGTAATAGCTCTGGTTGTTCGTTCAACAATTCTTGTTTAGGCAGTTGATACCATGCATACATAGTATTTTCATTTAAGATTTCAATTCTTCCATGTTTCAGTAGTAGCATATTGTTCCATGGAACTAAGTGGAAAGAGACATGTGTTTCTACAACTCTGCCACCCAGTCAGTTTCGTTCCACATCTCCAACTGAGACCACTCGACCAATCTCATCCACTTGAAAATTCATGTAAAAGTTCAATTCGACTTTCGAATAGATTCGTTAGTTCCGCAGCTCTGGCCTCTGGGAGATAATTCCATAATTCAACTTTTGAATTCAATGGCAAGGAGGAATACCGCTTCCTCGTTCTATTTAATGAATATTAATTTATTCTTGGTCTTTGTAATGGTGGGATACCTGACATCTTTCTATTCCATTTTTTATTTACACATATTTCCTGATTTCAAGGAAGATTCATCGAAAAAACATGGGTTTTTGTGACGAAATTAAAATGGTAAGTAAGAATAAGAATGAACGGAAGGCGTTCCTCGGGGTTCTAACGATTTCCTCCTCTACACATCCACTCCTTTATGCCTTTTTCCAAAGATTCCTGATCTGAGTCATTTATCCAGTATTTTAGAAAATGTTCGGGATAGATTCAGGTTTTCCCGGTCTTTTTGATATAAATTAGCACTTTTGTGGTACGGGTGGAAGAGGAACCCGTTCACTCAATCTCGGGGAAAAAACTCCCTTAGCCTTAGTTGGAAGCTAAACCAAAGTGAAGCTTGTAGGCTCGTAGAGAAAGCTATTTTGCAGGTCTACCTATATATCCATATTCCTAAACAGTCTCAGAGAAGGCCACCAGCACTACTGATTGCGCCTCTCTATATGTATATGAGGGGTAAACCCCATGTAAATGTACAAAAAAATTGAGATGACACGTGGAAGATGCACAATAATACACACGTGATGAGTTATTTGTGATGGGGAGCGAAACTCGAGTTCGTACACAAACAGAAGAATTTCCAATAAAAGAAAAAAGAGGTTGAATCCCTCGATCCACCCTTCTAGCCATTCCAGGTTTGGAAAGTAAGGGAGACGAAATAGAAATGCTCCAAAGAGTAAGGGGACCAAAGGTTGTCATTCTGCTCTATCATGGGTTGTTGGATGTGTTCTATTGTAGCTATCTCTGTTCAACACTTGGAGGGAGCGAGCAACAGCATGCGAGCGATCGTAGCTACTTCTTAGTTTTGTTTCAAACTCTTCTCTTTTTTCATTTTTTCTTACTTGAACAAACTTGGTTGATGAACATGGTTTATGAGCCGCTAACGTATCAGCTTGTCGAGCATTGCCAAACTCACACCATCCATTTCAAATGGGATTTGTCCAGTGGACACACGAGATAACCAATGGAGAAAACTCAAAAATCCTTTGTTTTCTGGTAGAACGAAGCCAAATAGCTTTACCAGTTGGGATTGTCTATGAAAAATTCTGATTTAATAGCTTTTAGTTCAGAGTAGATGTGTCCAGATGTCGTAGTAAACTTTAAGACCTCATTAATTGTGATATTGATCTTCCCGGGGGTGGGGGTGGGGGTGGGGAAGGGGAAGGGGGGAATCAAAGAATATATAGACTTGTAAAGACTCTCTATGTAGTTGTCTATCTAAAGGCGACCGACCTACATTAGGGTGAATATTGCAGACCAACGAATCTGGTGGTCGACAATAGTTCGGACTTGGTAAAGGTTGTTGTGGCACCTGTCGTAGGACATATGACTTATCCTTATGCCCGCGAATCCTGTTGACAAATTGTTCAACCTGAACAATCGTTCCTTAACGTACGATCTGGGTTGTTTCCCTCTTGATTCCTTAGCGTACGATCTAGCGATTTCCCCCGTCCCCCCCCCCCAAGAGGAGATGGGCAACTTTAGCCGGTGCTGGCGCCTGCAATCTTTGAAATATTTGAGAAATTGTTGATATTACGACTAAATGCGGCTTTTATGGTAAAATATATACAAACATTTGCTATAAATTTGGTTTAGAACTTTAAAGTAAAATTTTAATAAATATAACATTGTTAAATACAAATAGAATTATTGACCTTTCGAGGAAGAATATTGGTACATTGTCTAAGTGTCCTTTTTAGAAATAACACACTTTGTGCTTTATTTTTAAAGTTTGCACCACTAAATTATATTTTTAAAGTAGTAATACAAATTTTAATCTAAATAGAATGTTAAACCTAATGGTGCAAGAAACTGAACTATTTATAAATATTATAATTTGTTGCCGAAATTTTTGTAGTTAATTTATGTAACTTAATCAAGTGATGGTAGCTTAATGGTAATTACTTGAAGCTTAGCATGTACCCATATTTGTCATATGTTTGATTCTGTATGGGAACTAAATTATAATTACTTGGCCAGTTTGGGTTTGCGCTTTGGTCCAGGTGATTAACATGGTGAATTGTAATAGATGATAGGTCCACTCCTTGACATTAGTCAGAAGGCACTCTAAACTCGAGTCAGATAGTATCGTAGAGGATGACCGGATCAGCGGATAGAGTTTATAAAAAAAACTATTCTGTAACTTTTGTCAAACAAAACATGAAAAGTAAAAAAAAAACGAGACGTTGGGTGAGCAGGAAGCTCGTTGAAAGTAACAAATAATATTCACCAATTGTAAAATGGTAATGTAAAGATTCCAATAAATTTTACTACTGTGGTTACATAAAATAGCATTTCAACCAAAGGTTTTTGGCTCAACTGGAAAGAACTCTGACCATTGTGTTACAAGTCTCCAGTTTGAGTGACCGTTTGAATGAAACCAATATTACATACTGTAGTTTCGGATATGAGAAAATTATGGATTCAGTCCGAACCTTCTAGTAATTAAAAAAAAAACATTCCAAAACATTAAACTGTTCATAGTAAAGTGACTATACGATTCTGCTATAAATTAATTTGAAATTTTCTATGATTGAGAATATATGACTTTTAAGATTTTTATACAATAACATAAAAATAATTGCACGTTTAGTTTTTGCTAAACTAAAGCATCATTTATTATATCTCTAATTAACAAATAGTATGTATAATATAATTAGATCAAAAACAAAATTAATTAATTAGTTATACTGTTTTTTCTGAAATAAACAAAGAAAAATGTCAATGATGCGGCCGTTAGAAATGCTGCCAAATGATTTATAAATTAACGCACTAGATGGTTGTCTGCAATTTTGCAGATATAGATATCGAATAGGGCGAATATTAGACGTTGTATTTATAAATTTCTAGTTTTGAATGATAATCATAAATATTTAAAAATCTAATTTTTAACTTTAAATAGTTTGAAATCAAAAGTATTAGTATTATATAATTTTAGAAGAGTTGAGATTTAGTCATAATTCTACAATCTTTAATCTAAGTTTCCAAAGATCTTTTTATGACATAATGTAATACTAATAAACAAAAACACTATTTTATGACCTTTCTAATGTTTGCATTATTTGATCTATTACTTCATTTTACTTAGGTCCAAAGTAGTTGCAAAATTTTCCATAATTTTTTGAAATCACAAATTACTCTCTCTCTCTCACACATAATTTTAAATTAATGTTTAAAGAAAATTCACACTTAATTAACCAAATAAATATGTTTTTTTGGAGAATTTTCATGTTTACCATATTATTGGTACCATTATTTATTACATTCACTAAAAAGACATTTTCACAAATAACCTTTTTTAAGAGGTAAAAGACTCTTATATTAATTAAAATCATAAGTTTCACACTGCAAAATCTCACTTCATCCCTCAACTCTAAAACTTAAGTCTTAGATTAATTAACGATAAGATTATAAGTGTATTTTTCCCTCTTAAAATAAAAGTAAAATGATTAAAGTAAACATGAAAAGTGGTAATAGCAAAGTGGTATTTTTAACAATTTCTCATGTTTTTAATTGTTTCCAATCATTACACTTTCTTATCAAGCACTAATACATTTGACCAATATATTCATTATAAGTAAATAATTTATTTTACATTATTTAAAACTATTATTTTCATTTATTTTAATAAATATCTCTTTTAATAAAAAATTTGCGAACTAATTGTATATCAAATACTATCACGCTTAGGTTAATTAGTTTTTTGTAATCTATGATTTATTGTATCAACTATCAATTGAAATATAATTGAAATCGTTTTTATTATAGTTTCTGTAATATCATATTTATTTATACATATATTCTAGATTTCTATAATATAATCTACACTATTTAATTGTTTATATAAATACATTATATTAATTCATCTATATTTAAGATGTTTAATTGTTTGATCGTACAAATTAGATTATATAATTATAAGATTAGTTTCTTTAAAATTTAATCAAATATGAAAACTCAAATACTAACAACCAATGAAATTAAGAATTAATTTTATATTCACTTATGAACTACGCATAAGAAAAATCTATTTAAGTGACTCTCTTTTAATATATTGGAGGACTACACTCAAATAACACTCGCACAATATGACTAATACAAATAACTATATACATATTGTTAGAACCATCGACAAAATTGTTGGTTAGTGGTCCTTTCGAATACTACAATTCAATTAACATCGCTAAACTTATTACAGCTATCAGGCATAACTTATATTTCTATATACACATAGATTTATATATGTATAGTTTATTATATATTTATATAACGCATGCCATTTTATGCTCCATCATCTACAATAATACTTAATGAGCCTTCCACATCATCTTTGTCCCCTTAACAAACTCTTAACATCAATCTAAACCAAAGATAAAACTAGCGCAATGGGTTATGGTAGGAGCGGACAGTCAGGTTCGGCACAGCCGAGCCAGAACGACCCCGCCACGTCACTCACGGAGGCACAGAAGAAAACTAAGACAAAGCTAATTCTCTTTACCTTAGCAGTTTTGGTCGTTGCAGTGGTCTGCTTTGGTATCTTTGCCGGCATCCGATCCATAGGTTCGGACCGACATGAGCCGAAACTGAACCGTAAACCGACCCAGGAAATGTCCCGAACCTGTAGCAAAGCACAATACACGAACCTCTGCATCGAAACGCTTCTTGATTTTCCAGGATCCTCAACCGCCGACGAGCAACAGCTCCTCCACATCTCTTTCAACGCGACGCTTCAGAGTTTCAGCAAAGCGCTTTACTCATCGTCGAGGATCTCGTACACTCAGATGCCGCCACGTGTACGTTCTGCTTACGATTCTTGCATTGAGCTGCTCGATGACTCGGTCGACGCGCTCTCACGTGCCCTCTCCTCCGTCGTCGTCTCCTCCTCCGGTAACGATGAGTCTCACTCCGATGTGATGACGTGGCTTAGCTCTGCGATGACTAACCACGACACTTGTACGGACGGGTTTGAAGATGTCGGAAACGGTGAAGTGAAGGATCAAGTGGTCCGGGCGGTGAAGGGTTTGTCGGAGATGGTGAGCAACTGTTTGGCGTTATTCTCCGGCAACGTTGACGATTTAAACGGAGTTCCGGTGGTGAACAGGAAGTTACTTGGGGCAGAAGAAACAGAGGAGTTTCCGACTTGGTTGAAGAGAGGAGACAGAGAGCTTCTCGGAACTCCGGCGAAGACGATTCAAGCGGATATCACGGTGTCTAAAGACGGAAACGGCACGGTTAAGACAATAGCAGAGGCGATCAAGAAAGCGCCGGAGCATAGTAGCCGACGATTCGTCATCTACGTCAAGTCAGGAAGGTACGAAGAAGATAATCTCAAGGTTGGTCGGAAACAAACAAACTTAATGTTCATCGGAGACGGCCAGGGCAAAACGGTCATAACCGGTGGAAAAAGCATCGGCGATGACCTCACTACTTTTCACACCGCCACTTTCGGTAATAAAAGAACAAAGTTTTGTTCATTTTTTTTTTTTGAGTGATTAGTTATTTATGTTATTATTTAATTATGTAGCCGCGACGGGAGCTGGGTTTATAGTGAGAGACATAACGTTTGAGAACTACGCCGGACCGGCTAAGCACCAGGCCGTGGCACTCCGTATCGGCGGTGACCATGCGGTGGTTTACCGTTGCAACATTGTTGGTTACCAAGACACTCTCTATGTACATTCAAACCGACAATTTTTCCGTGAATGCGACATTTATGGAACGGTCGATTTTATATTCGGGAATGCAGCTGTGATCTTTCAGAGTTGTAACATTTATGCTCGTAAACCAATGCCTCAGCAGAAAATCACTATCACAGCTCAGAACCGGAAAGACCCGAACCAGAACACGGGGATCTCGATCCACGCTTGTAAGTTACTAGCCACTCCGGATCTTGAAGCTTCTAAAGGTAGTTATCCAACATATCTTGGCCGTCCGTGGAAGTTATACTCAAGAGTTGTGTACATGATGTCGGATATGGGAGATCATGTTAACCCCAGAGGATGGTTGGAGTGGAACGGTCCGTTTGCATTGGACACGTTGTACTACGGTGAGTATATGAACCGAGGGGCAGGATCAGGTACGGGTCAACGAGTCAAGTGGCCGGGTTATCATGTTATTACTTCAACACTTGAGGCAAGCAAGTTCACGGTGGCTCAGTTCATTTCCGGTTCAACTTGGTTGCCATCTACCGGCGTGGCCTTCTTTTCCGGGTTGACAGTGTAGCATCTCTCACTCTCAGCCTTGTATGTACCATTCATTACCCGAAAGATTTTATATACGAAACTCAAGTGTAATTATATGACGGGACATCTTTTGAATGAAATAAAGATTATGACTTGCATATTATTGCAACCTTGGATTAAGATAGAGTAACAGAAAGATGGGTCATTGCATAAAAGTTACATCATCATTTATTAATGTGGAAACTGTGCATCTAGTGCCGTGCCAGCTAAGACTGGGCACAATTACCCGTTACTCGCCTTAGAACATCTACAATGGTGGAGTTGTCTTTGAATCCTTAGGAATTTTAAATTAATTTTTTTTGTTTTTTGTAATAGTTAAGGACTCTAATCAAATTTACATGTGCAATGGTGATATCCAATCCCGAATCCTTAAGAATAAAATAATATTTAATTTTTGAAAATTAAAAATGAAAAATTTATTTATTGCATAATTAAAAATTAAAATACAACAATTATTAATATTCATCACCAAATTTGTTCCATATATTTTCAATTAAATCATTCTTCAATTGTTCATGTATACGCCTATCGCGAACATGAATCCGTGTGCCACGCATTTCCTCGATACTTGGAGGCGTGTATGTAATATAAGACATATCAACCCGTGAACTTCTGGCGACGTCTCCTTCTTCAAATTCAGATGGATCGAACTGACTGTATCCATCTCGTTCATTTTCGACTATCATATTGTGTAGTATGATACATGTTCTCATTATCTTCCCTATCTTCACAATCGCAAATCGAGCTTGCAATACTCCAAAAGCCCGTTCCACATCTTTTCGGGTTGCTTCTTGAAATTTAGCAAATAACTCTGCTTTAGGACCTTGAGGGAGTGAGATAAATTGGATAAATGTTGACCAGTTTGGATAAATGCCGTCTGTGAGGTAGTACGCTAAATTATACTTGTGTCCGTTGACCGTGTACTCTACCCTGGGAGCTCGACCTTGTACAATATCATCAAAAACCGGAGAACGATCGAGGATATTAATATCGTTTAAGGTACCTGGAAGTCCAAAAAATGTGTGTCATATCCAAAGATCTTGTGATGCAACAACCTCTTAGACAATTGACGGTTTTCCTGATCCACGGGTGTATTGTCCTTTCCAAGATGTTGGACAATTTTTCCACTTCCAATGCATACAGTCAATGCTTCCAACCATTCCAGGAAACCCTCGCATCTCTCCAATATGGAGAAGTCGTTGAAGATCCTCTCGCGTGGGTCTTCGTAGATACTCTTCGCCAAATAACAGGATTATTCCGTCAATGAAATGTCGCAGACAAGAGAGAGCCGTGCTTTCACCAAGTCGGAGATATTCATCAACTGCGTCAGCCGCGGAACCGTAAGCAAGCATACGAATTGCTGCAGTGCATTTTTGTAGTGGAGAAAGACCTAGCCTCCCGGTTGCATCACTCCTTTGTTGAAAGAATGGAACGTTCTCGGAGAGGCGATTGACAATACGCATGAATAAGTCCTTGTTCATACGGAAACGACGCCTGAATAAATGTACCGGAAAAGTCAGATTTTCGCTAAAGTAATCATGCCATAAACGGTTGTGGCCGGTTTCGCGGTCTCGCTCTATATAAGCACGTTTCTTGTGCTTAATGGGTTGGGCGTCCACAATGTTATTGTACGTATCTTCGAAGATATCGTCAATAATCTCGTCCAATCTTTCTTCAATTTCTTCGGCTGAAGTTGATGACATTTTGCTACTTTGACCTTTAAAAAAAAATTCATTCATTTCATATCATTAGTTTAAATTACATTCAGTTTGTTTAAATTATTTTTTAAGTTAAGTTCTATGTGTATATCATCAAAATTGTTATCATTAGTTATAATTAAAACATTGAACAAATTCATTTATTTGACATCATTAGTTATAATTAAAACATTGAACAAATTCATTTATTTGATATCATTAGTTATAATTAAAACATTGAACAAATTCATTTATTTGATATCATTAGTTATAATTAAAACATTGAACAAATTGATATCTATACGACTAAATATTACCAAAATCTATTACTCTTGTACACTTCCAAAGCTATGAGACAAGCAAATCATACAAGTAGAAAAGATTACCTTCGTTCACAATAGACGAGTACAATGTTAAAGAGTACAAAGGATTACAAGTCGGGAGAAGATAGATAAAGTACAAGTTCAAAAGGAGATAGATTGCTTAAGAGAGTAGCAAAAGATTACATAAACTTATAGTAGCCTCATCTACTAAACAACAAAAAAGAGAGGCGCCCGTGACTTGGTTCACATGTGAAAAACTACAAAAACAGAAGCATCCGTGACTCACCCCACATGTAGCAAACAACAACACACATTGTCCTTCTTCTGAACCTGCAACAGCAGAGAAAAAACGCATCAGATTACAAGTACAATAGTAATAACTACTCACAACAACATTAATACCTTAAACATAATATGATCATAACATCTCAGACATAAGTTTTAGTTTTAGAGAAGTTTCCATCTCAGAAAGTGGCTCCTTCTTGGCAAGTAAACGATCAAGCACTTTGTGTTTAGAGATTTTATCTTTCATTTCCAAAATGTTCTGTAACTTTATCAACTCATCTTCTCTAGCACTCTTCTTCCTCTTACTATCAGCTTTCGCTGCCTTGACCCCCATAGGCCTAACCTCACTTGCTCCAACATCTTCTTCTCCATCAACCTCGACTTGTTTTCGCTTTTCCTTCACACTGTCCTTAGTGAGAAAGGTGGAGCACCATTTCTTGTCATGTCTCAACTCCCTCCACGCATGTTCCATGCTGAATTTGGTTGAGTAGTCATTGTAGAAGATGTCCAGGGCAGCTTTCATCACATCATCATCATTTTGGCCACTTCTCTGCTCCCTCAAAGCCGATTCGAATGATCCAACGAACTTACATACTTGCTCGTTGATTCTAGCCCACCTTTGCTTGCACTGAACAACCTCTCTAGGTGTTGTCCCAACGAGTTGAGGGCTTGCATTGTAGTAGTCAACAATCCGCTTCCAGAAAGCACTTGCCTTCTGCTCATTGCCCACCACCGGGTCTTTACTGGTGTTAAGCCACGCTCCAATGAGGATTTTATCCTCTTTGGGAGTCCATTTCCTCCTCTCTCTCACACTAGACGCATCAGAAGTTTGGCTAGTAAACCAAACTTGCTCTGGTGATTCAAGGTCAATGGGAGATTGACTATTCAGAAGGTTAACAAAACCAGGGGTGTTATTCATGGTTTTAGAATGCTCTGTGACACTATACTCGCACCACAGCGCTTTAAGTAAGCTAATTAGGAAGGTAGAAAGTTAAGATGCATTTACACCTATCAACTCAGAGGAGTTAGGAGGGTAGAAAACACTTAACTCGCATTTAAACCTATCTACTCAGAGCAGTTAATACCGAACTTAAATATTTTTAACTTAAAACAGATGATAGTACAAGGTTAAAAGTGTTAAAATATATCACAAACAACTATCAAAAACAATGGGAATGAAACTAACCTGCCTCTCCCATTTGATCATGACCACCACACATATTAGGACAATCACAGAAATAACCAATGGCAATGCATTTGTAACCCATGATTTCTTCTCAGCTAATTCCCCCACTGTCTGCTCTAGCTTAACCAGCTTCTGATCCCTCTCTTCACCTTTAACCTTCAGCTGCCTAAGTTGTCTCTGATAGTCACTCAGCTCCTCCAATACTGCCACGTCCCACCATTTCCAGACATGGCAGTCTCCGTCGTCAGCATTGTCACATGTAAAGTACCTTCTCCCCGGGTCTTTCGTCGTGTAAGCTGTTGCAACAACAGGCTCAGCACCACACTAGCAGGTCTTAGGAATTCCATCATCAGCCTCTGTTTCAAGAGGGTACTGAACCTCAGTTCCATTGGCGTAGAGATCAGCTTCCTCCTGAAGAATGCGAGCATACTCTTCACCATACTCGTCTGAAGAAGAAGGCTGGCTATAGCTATACCGTCCCATGGTTGAGTAACCTGAAACAATAGCAACATTGTAGTTAATACTAATAACAACGCAATAATAATCACAACTCTATATAATACTGAAAGAGAAGAAGTTTCAGAGCGAAAGAAGGTTTGAGGAATAATCACAACTCAATACAGAAGTCAAAACGTTTTCAAACCCTAACTTCAATCGAAAAGTTCAGAAATCGATTGGAAACCTAAATCAGTTTTGAAACCCTAACTACAAAGGACAAAATCCCCAAATAGATTGAAAGACAAAACGTTTCGAAACCCTAACTACAAACGAAAAAATCCCCAAATCGATTGAAAGACAAAACGTTACCAAACCCTAACTTCAATCGAAAAGTTCCCAAATCGATTGAAAACAGAAATCAGTGTTTAAACCCTAACTACAAACGACATAAACCCCAAATCGATTGAAAAACAAATCGTTTTCAAACCCTAACGAAAATCAAAAAGATCCCAAATCGACTGAAAACACAAAACAGAACCGTAATAGGAGAGGATAACAACATCAAACCGTTTCTGAATCCATTTATCAACCATCAATCCCTTCGAGTTACCTTGTTTGTCGACGAGAGCCGAATCGCCTTTGAATCTCCTTTTCACCGAGAGCGTTTTTTTTTCTCGTGTTCTATCGCGAATGATTCTTTTTTCTCTCTCTCTCCCGAAACCCTTCCCATTCCGCCTGCCACGTCATCAAGGATTGGTGCAAAAAAATCCTTAAACACGGACTCATCCTTAGTCCATCAGCCTGTTTTATTATTTTAATAATCACTTAACTTAAGGATTAGACACTAAGGACCGCTTAAGAACTGCCGTTGCTGATGGTCTTATACTTGTTACTAGTCCCGTATTTGCTTTGATTTTTCAAGTACTTATCATCGTCAAGTCGAATATAAATAGTAGAATTTAGATACTTACAAGTACATGTCAAATAACAAGTATGTAAATTTTTTTATCTACTTAACTTGATATTACTTGTTACTCGTTCAGAAAAAATGATTCTATTTTGTAAAGTAAATAATGATTCGATAGAAAGATTTAGATTTTTCTTCATTATTCTTTTTTTTATAATATGCACATATTTTGTTTATATTAATTCTCGTATTTGTTTCTTGTAAAATAAATAAAATAAATTTATATTTTTATTTTTAGTAGAACATTATATATCAAGTAATTTTTAAATACTCAAAATTACATTTATGTTCTTACAAATATTCGCAAGTAACTCATAAATACTTGCATGTAACTCACAAATACTCGTAAGTAGCAAGTAATAGAATATAACATGTAGCTTGCAAGTAATTTATTTTTCAGTAAGTACTCGAAATAACAATTACTCGTTTTTGATAAGGCAAATACAAGTCTAAATTTTCATTACTCGTACAAGACAAATATCGAATAAAATAGCAAATACCCGCATTGTCCCCAGCCCTAGTGCCAACCTTTTTTGGCGCCTACGGCGAGTTTTATATGTATTAAATATATATAATTTGATAGTAGTTATAACATAATTTCAAATGATATAAAATAATGAGAATAAAATTGTAACATCCCGAGTTGTGATATGTGGAAAGGCTTAAGAGAATTGATTTGGCTACCTATGTCACTAAAGTTGACTTAACATTTTCGTCATACATATGTTTAGAACTCCAGGGTTAAGCGTGCTTGGGCAAGAGTAATAAAAGGATGGGTGACCTATCGGGAAGTGATTCGCGATACCGTGCGAGTGAGGCCAAAGCACGGGGAAAGGCCATGTGGTGATTGCATGATCAATAAGCAATGATTTCAAGCCTTGGAAAATTAACACACGCCCGTCGAATGGGATGAGGCCAATCGACCGAGAGAGCGGGCGTGGGCGGTCGGGGCGTTACAAGTGGTATCAGAACTGGTTAACCATCTCGGTTTTGACCCGAGAGGCGTCTTAAGACTTGTCGTGGGGCGCAACGAGGGCGTTGCGTTCTTTGAGAGGGGGTGAATTGTAATATCCCGAATTGTGATATGTAGAAAGGCTTGAGAGAATTGATTTGGCTACCTATGTCACCAAAGTTGACTTACCTTTTCTGTCAAACATCCGTTTAGAACTTCAGGGTTAAGTGTGCTTGGGCTGGAGTAGTGAAAGGATGGGTGACCTATCGGGAAGTGATTCGTGATACAGTGCGAGTGCGGCCAAAGCACGGAAAAATGTCATGTGGTGATTGCAGAGTCATTAAACAATGATTTCGAGCTTTGGAAAAATTAACACACAACCGTCAGATGGAATGGGTCCCACGGCCTAAAAGAGCGGGCATGGGAGGCCCATTAGCCGTGGACGGTCAGGGCGTTATAAGTGGTAATCAATTGGTGACAGCTTCTCTATTGGAGAGTTGTTAAAGGGTGAAGTATTGGGTTCGAGTAACACCAAAAACATCAATAACCTACCGATGGATGTGGAGGCGTTTCCTCTCACGGTGAGTGGTTAGGATCGGTGTCCTGCAAGGCAGTGAGCTTAGGTCCACAGGACAGTTTGTCATAAAAAAGTATACTTTTATTGTAACAACCCGTCTCGTGGAACCCAGCTGGCGCTGTAGCGCATCGACCATAACCTCTCCCCTGTGATATAACCTGCATGAATTCACCCATAGGCCTCGGCTCACAGGTGAGTTATTGATGCGCTTGACGCTTTGTGAGGAGGTTGTTAAAGGGTGAGGTCTTGGGTTCGAGTAGCGCCAAGTGCATCAATAACTTACCTGTGAGCCGATGTCTATGGGTGAATTCAGACAGATTATATCACATGGGAGGGGTTAGGGTCGATGCGCTGCAGCGCCAGCTTGGTTCCATGGGACGGGTTGTTATAAAAATAATAAAATAATTATAAAATAAATGATCAAGTTTATTTTTAACTATAAATCATATTCCTATCAATTTATGAAAATACTTTTTAACTTTCTTACAAAATCAGAAACCCAATATTCATATGAAGAAAATACTTATTAAAATATTTGCTTTGCAGATATACCACTAAATATGACATAAAAATATACCACTAAATATAATATACCACACAAACAAAATGAAAATATAACATGTTAACCATTAACATTCATACCACTAAATACGACAAAACATAATTAAAATATGCAAATGTATGAAGATTGTGTGTGTAATTTTTTTGGAAAAGTAAATAAAAAAACTAAATTTTTAAACTTGAATAAATAAATAAAAAAAAAACATATCTCTCATTGGTGTTTGATTAAGATTAAACAAGAAACAAAGGAAACATATTTCTAAGCTAGTAAACAAAGATATATTTTAGATATTTTGGGACCCCAAATTTTGTTTAGTGAGGCCTGTGGCTAATGCCTTTTTGCTAATTAATAATATAAGCACGGCTCTGTGTGCATTCCATATTTTGTTGTTGTTTTTTCATTTATGTATAAAGAATGATAAAATTATGCACACAGAGATACAGTTACTAGATTTTTTGGATGATGATGATGGATGATACATTACATACTGGCTACAACGGACGGAATGTCCTGTTCCACCTGCGTTTCACCTTCTGATCTCTCCTTGGTTATCTGCAAGAATTTAGGAACAACAGTTCAGATAATCCGATTATCAAACCAACCAAGCAATTGGAGTACTGTGGTATGCAATGCAACTTACCTGAGGAGAATCTGTGTGAAGAGAGGAAAAAAACCTACAGTTTCCATCAGGTTTGATGCAACAGCAGCATTTGTAACACCACCCGCTCTCATGTTAGCACATACAGGCGCACCAAACCCTATTGAAGAATCATGGCGCCTGAAAAAATAACAATTTGTTAAGGAGATTTTTGGGATTTGCTCACTAGTCATACCTCTCTGAAATTGTTTTTTTTCAATGTCTACAAAAGCACCACCACATATGAAGAGTATATCCTTTGTGTCTATCTGCAGACAGTCGACAAGAACGAGAGTAAGAAATAGATGTAGCAAAGGGGGCACCCTTAAAAACTCTAAAAATAAAAACTAGAAGCCATGCATGTATATATCAAATCCTAACACTTCAATCATCATGGAAATAACATTAAATTGGAAGGTGAAAGCTAATTAAATCTCCACACTCAATAACATTTTATATGACCTTAGTCTCAACACATAACGATCAAAGAAACACATATGCATAGCTTTTGTTATTAAGCCAAAACATAAGGAGTAGAGTGGAGCACAACAATCCTGGATATTGTCGCCTCTAAGACGTTTTCTAGCGCTATTCTTAGGTACATTAACGATCTATTCCCAGAAAAGCGAGAGTTAAAAACTAGGTATCAACCAAAATTGTCTTTTAAAGCAAATTGAACATGACTTCAACTACAAACTTACTGTTCCTTCCAGCATTTTTAGCAATGCTTGTTGAACACCCTCTACTGATCAATACATCTCTGCTGATGTTAAGGCTTTCTGCCTGGCAACCAAAAAGGTCCAGCAAACAAGTTTATCTAAAAAGCACAGGAAATAATATTCACGTATTCAAAACTAGCATGATGAAAATGTGTTTAGTTTCTTTGTTATCTTGTCGACTTCATCGATGTAAACAATCCCCTGCTGTGCAGCTGCAACATTATAATCTGCAACCTGGAAAGAGTTATAAAATCCAAGCATTACAAAATATATAAAGAAAACTAATTATAGTAGTATACAAATACAAAGGTTTTGGGTTCTAGAAGCTTACTGTGAAAAGTTAGTGTAATATAGACTCAACGTCCTCTCGCACTAACCAGCCTGACAAATTATTTCATTTCTGAACAAAATGAATGTCACAGATTGGTCAGCGCGACAAGGACATGCGGGAAAAAATCTAGAAGAAAGATGAGAATTCCTGAGTCAGTGTAGTTGCATCCGCAATGACAAAAGGTACATTCACAATCCGTGCCAAGGTTTTTGCAAGTAGTGTCTTCCCTGTGCTTGTAGAAAAACACCAAAACAAATATGCCGTGAGACACCTGTAATATAACAGCGTAAAAGGCTTGTGTTTTTCTTTGCAGATTGGTGTCAGAAAAATTACATGACCTAGTTGGTCCCATGAGGAGAATGTTGCTCTTCTCCAGTTGTACCATATCATCATCAGCTGGTTTCGCTGCTGTGCTATCGGCTTCTCCGTGGATCTAGCTTCCCAACAAGTTTAAGCGTCATAAATAACAAATCTCTTATAGAATAGTACGTGGGAAGAAACAAACAAATGCAAATTAAGGAGCATGGAACTACGATATCCCCGGGTAAAGAAATTACATACTGACACGATTTACCAACTCACAAGATATGTTTATTCATCTTTAGTTGTTTAGCTAATAAGCTGAGAATGTTATTCTGTAGAAACATATTTATTAAAACATTGCATTCAGGTAAACATAAGAGAGTAAACTAACCGTTTCTGTGATGGTCCGTAATATATCCTCTTCTAGTGATTGTAAACTGCCACTGAAAGCACCTGCACCCACAAGAGTGTGTTGAACACTAAGAATACTTACCATGTCTAAACCAAATCGAACCACAAATAACTGAAGTATTCAACAGTGGGCAAAAGTATGGAAACATTGGAAAGTAACAATGAGGGGCAAGTTGGTGCAAACCGTAAAAAAAAGCATACAAAATTAAACAAGGAATTAAACATTGGCGCACCTAAAACACACACACTGATATGGGATTTGGGAGCTAGTTATTTCGGTATCACTTGTACTGCTATATATTGTTTCCGAAGAAGCCACAACACACACACCTCGATTCAAAGCCAATTTAAAATTTAATGGTGGCATTGAGAGGAGGATGATTTCATGGATCATTCAACAGCTATATATGGATCACTTGAAATCCAACGAATTTTAACAACATGCATTTTTTTAAAGAAATAAACCATATTCGTCTGCCAAGATCATTATAAAGTGTTCTTTTTTTTCTTTTCTTTTCAAATTTGCATCTCCTGCTTCAAATGGGCTAGCTAGCTAGAAGATGCCCTTGCTAAACAGGCCTTTGAATATGTTGTTGTACTTATGGACTTAAGTATCTCTATAAATTTGTTTAGGAAAAAAATATAACTGTTGTAGATAATTACATGTGGATGAACATAAGAAAGAGTTTATTCTTTAGTATAAGTTTATTACTTGGTATATTCTTTTGTATATTCTGATACCCGAATATTCCA
>CAJHQP010003043.1:0-73880 GCA_905132765.1 Moricandia arvensis
ATGCATTACTCCATAAATACATAAAATGTAAGTTAATTTACATTTCATAAGAGCGTAAGCTACTGAATTTTATAAAAGTGGGGCTCTAAATTTTAGTTGAAAATGAGAGACCTAAGGCTGTTGCCTCTTTGTTAGAAGGGTGAGCACGGCCCCACTAATAGTTGTATTTTAATTAGTGTCTTCACACTCAACATCTTCTCCATGTACCATGTTCATGTACGAAGCCAAACCGCCACCTCGTAGAAACCTTCAGATTTAACTTCCAAATCATCAACTGTGACTCTGTGAAATTATTCTTGCTGAGTGGAGCAGAACCTCGTGAGACCAGACATTTTCTTCGATCTGACATGGAGCATAGATTTTTTCTCATCCAAGGAGCATCCGGATAGTGGTAGCCTGCAACAGTATATGGAGCTATAAACTTTACTGGATCATTTTTCTTTTTTAACTTATGACTTTCTTCATCTTGCCTTTGAACATGTGAAACATCTGCGTGATGTCTTCTTCTGATTCTCTACTCTCCCTGAAAAACATCCAAAGTGTATGATTGTAGTAGGAATCATCCAAAAACTCTTTCATGGGGATCTTTAAAATTCTTTTAGTGAATGTATCTATCTCCTTGTCATTAGCTTTTTCCTTAGATGTTTATGAACGTTGTTCCTCTTCTTTTTACATCAGATGCATGTTGATATATGATAGGCTATGGTGCATGATATTTTGGAGGTCTTTGACCATAGTTCGGTTGACATTTTTTGATATAAACTGAATTTGTCACTCTTGCATACATGTCGGAAGGGTGTCGATCGACATTGTCATAGTGTCGATCAATGCGTGCTGCCTATTTGAGAATCCTCAAAATCTGCAGAGGTTGTCGAGCGATGCTAAGTTAGTGTTGCTCTAAACCAGTGGGTAGTTCTGAATGACATATAATTTTTGACCAGAAAGTCGCCTTCTTGAAGCTCTCATGCCTCACAACATTCCAAAATCATATTTTATGATGGCATTTACATGGTGCTTCTGCCCGATTTCACTTTTCCCTTTAACCAAGGCTTCTTGCCTCTTCACAACATCATTGGTCTAGACTACGTGAGTTTCTAGGTCCTTCACATGGGTGGTTAGAGTCTCAAATTTGTTGTCCAGCTCAGTGTATACGACATCAAACTTTCCTTGAAATCCACTGTTATGCTAACCTTCCAGGACTTGGTCAATCATACACTCTAGCTTACTTTCCTGAGTTGCTGCAGCATGAGTTTGATAAGAAGAATCTCCATAGTTCCTGGTGAAGCTATTGTGCTTGTTGTTGATGTTGAAGGGTTTCTGGTACTGCGACTTCTAGTTGTTGTTGTAGTTACTTCTCTAGCCAGTGCCATTGAAGTTCCCATTTCTGCTGATTCCAAAACCTATGATTTTGAAAACCAGGCCCACTAACAAAGTTCACATCCTCTTCTTCTTAATTTTCTTCAATAGTCTCAATAGCCTTACACCTTCTGCGAAGCAAACCTGTTTATTGAGAATATTGTGAAAATGTGTAACTTTCCCTTCACTTTGTTGAACCCATGGTGCAAAAAAATCTCTCTGATACGTTCTGAATCTGATCCAGGAGCTCTTGAATGATTCAGTAGTCCCTGAATAAACATAGAGATCCTATTTGTGAAGTCTTCAGATCTAGCGTCATCAAAAAGTTGCACATGAAGGCATTTTTGATGGCTGTCGAGGAAGTAAGAGACCATGGTGGTAGGTCCTTAAGCAAGCGTCTCCAGACTCCAACAAGAGAGTACTTGAAGAGCTTACAGAAAAGGTAATCATCATGGACTCCAGTACTGACTTTAATAGCAGTACCCAAATCCTTAAACCTCTCAATATGGTCCATACTTATGTGGGAGCCCATGATAAGGCTTTTGTCCCACGACTGTGAATTTAACTCGAAATTGCTCCTTTGGAAGGTTTGAAGACGAATAGCAAATCTGTTGGCGTAGTACTGATCTCGTCGGTTATAGTCAGCCAATGTTCTAGGTCAAACAACTAGAGGATTCTTATTATTTACAGCCTAAGCAGCGGCTACAATGCTCTCAATTAGCACCATCAACATTAGCTTCTTATGTTCAGGGATTACTGCCCCTAATCATCTATATTTTTATTCGCTGCATTTCGCAAATGACCCTAAAGGTCATGCAAGTCTCCATCAGCATTCCGATCAAAACAAGTGGCGCAACCCTATATGTTTGTCGCATGTAAGTGTTGATCGGTGCTTGAGGGGTGTCAATTCTTGATTTCTCGCGAGTAGTGTTGATCGATGTTGAAGAGGTGTCATCGATGCTTTTCGCTTCTCCTTTGCGGATCATATGTTCAAGTTATGCTGGATCTGAGAATTTTAAGAGGTCAATTTTCTTGTTGCTTTAAGTACTTCTAGGCATGCACCTAAAAGACACCATAAAATTTTATAAGTAACAAAGAAAATTAAAGCCAAGACTAATCTTTTTCACCAAGTCTAATGGCGAATCAAACACTCCCCGACAACGACATTAAATTTGATATGCTCAAATTACACTAGAGCAACTCTCTCAAATAAGAGGTCGATTACAGTACTTAGAGATCAAATCCACATGGAGCTTGGTACATACAATAAACTACAGGTTTATAGGATAAGCTAGATCAACAATAGAAAGAAATAAGCCAAAACAAAATAAGTAAATGGGTTTGTAATTATATGGAAAATGCTTGAATTAGGGAATATAAAGAGGTTATTAGAACTCAAATCTATATGTGCTAAGGGTTTTATTGAAATTAATCCTAGAACTCGAATTCATAAGTAAACTATCCAACTCTCGTTGTAATTTCTATCGGATGTCTAAATCATCAAAGCCAACCCTCATTGCGGATCCAATTACTCTAGACACGCATTATGTGCCAATTCAATATGTTCACTAAGTTCATAGGCTAACTCTCGTTGTGACTATCAACTTAGCTCAACATGATTATATTAAGGTATTGATCCCAGTCTCGTGTTTCTCAACTATCCTAAGACCAGGTTTTTAGTTAATTACTCTAAAACAAGCAATCACATTAATCCTTGTAAACGATGCAAGTATATTACCCTGGCAATTCTATAAATTATAAGTTCATCAATCCCTAAACCTAACAGGTAAACTACTCAGACATGATCATGAAAAATATAACAATAAACTAAATGGATTGCATAAAAGATAAGAGTAAAAATACTATAGTTGCAATAAACCTCTGAAAGAGTTGTGATATTCTCTCCAAAAACTTCTATAGGTAAAACAAAACTTTTCAAAAGATAATGATGTGGGGGTTTTATTTCACTTTCAAATTAACCATATTTCCCACTTTTACTCTCTCAAATAAGAGGTGCAGTGTACTACTTAGGGATCAAATCCACAGAGATTCTAGGATTGCACTATCGACTTATTGCTTTCGGATTAAAGCTAGATGATTAATAATAATAATAATCAAAGGGATTTCAAGATTGATTTGGTTTGTGAAGGTTAAATTAAGGGATTAGACTTAGGGGAAATTCTCTGGTAGGATTCGGTGTTGCAGATTAATAGATTGCTAGGGCTTTAATTAAGCACCGTTCTTGAACTCCAACCTTAGGGTTTAGGAGATCACGCTCGGGCATCTCGACAGAGTGTCGATCGAATGACCATAAGTTGGTATCGATCAATTCTCTTTCTAAACAGTATTGTTTTCGCGGTTTGATGAGTTCTCTAAACTTCTAATCAACTCTCTTTTGTTACCAGTTATTTAGATTGCTTAAGATAGGTTCAAGGTCATAACCAGGCTCTCGCTTGCGCTATGGAACACTAACTTCTAAAATTGAGGTGATCAAATTCAACTTAGCATTAAGAGCAACTTAAACAAAGAACCAAGAAGATTACCCCTAACAATTCTATAAAATCAATAAGACATTACTACCATTGAAGAACACTAAATCTAAGGACGAATTACTCAGACATAGCAAATAGAACATGATTAAAGTCTGATTGAATTGCATTAAATAAATTGAGTAGAAAGATAAGGAGTTCAAGATCTTATTTGTAATGATGATCATATCTCTCTCTCCAATAGATGTATAAAGGTGTTCCAACTCTTAGCTCTTACAACTCTCTTAGAAGACAATTCTTTTCTTTTCTCCGCCTCCTCAAAACTAAGATAGAAAACCCTAATAAATAGTATAAATTTTGTCCACAGACTTGTCTTGCAAATGATGAAACTTCTAGGTAAACCTTATAATTTCTCTGGTCTTCAGTAATCTCGCAGCCGACTTGGACGTCGATTGGCGCACAATGTGTGACGTCGATTGATGCTTCATGAATAAAATGATCCGACTTGAGTTTCTGTCTGAGCATTCTAAATGCTCCAAAATAGGCCAAAAACTCCAATTGCTTCCAATGAGTACCTAGACATGTAAATACCCAAAACATAGTCTAAACACACATAATATACCATAAATAGAGCCTATAACATGGCCTAAAACTGGTAATAAATAGACTATATCAACTCCCCCAAACTTAACCTTTTACATGTCCTCTTGCAAACAAAGCCTGTGAAAGAGGTTTTGAAAAGTGGAGACTCACATAATGTCTAAGTATAACTGTCACCCTACTTTGTTGCAACCACATCCTATCAAAATCACTGAGAAACTTTATATAACTTATCCTAGTATGGCAACCAGATCCAGTCTACCAAAAACTTAGCAAATACTAGTCTGGCTCGCCCCTCTACTGATTTCATATCTTTGCATAAAATAAAAGTGTTGGCTTTACCTTAGGAGTATCGATCAAAGGATACATGGACTCTTACCTCTGCAAGTTTCTGAACCACTAGGTACAAAGTCTTCTATGATTCCTTTCTTCCCCATTTTCTCTCTGAATCCTTTTAGATCTCAAACTTAATGGACAATGATGCTGATAGAGTCTATCTTGCCATCTTATTTTTGATTCTCTTCTTATTTTCTTTTCTTTTCTTCTCTTTTATTTTCTTTCTTTTGTTTTTTGGGAAACGTTGTAGGCGCATAGTGGGGTCATGGTAATGTACCTACCCTCACTTCCAGCAATCTGTGATCATTCCTCCGAATTAGAATAATGGGGTCATAGGTAATGTACCTACCCCTCTGCATCTCGGGAAGTCATCTCAATCTTTTAAGCTTTTAGGTAAATCCTAAAGAGAATAGAGAAGGGAATCAAAGGTGCAATGACTTGTACCTATAGACTTGAAGAAGGAATCCGATCCAGTGTATACCAATCCCCAAAGCAAGCAAATAATGTCAGGATTAGTGTTGGAAATCAACTTCGGTTCCTTCAAACTTTCTAAGAAAGTGTGATATAATGGCTGGATGATCCACTTTGGCATCTCTAGTAATCTCTGCAAACAACCCTCTAAGAATAATGCTAAAGTGTGGTTAGTGAATAATAAATCTTGATCATAGTCTCCTTCTTGACTCAATACAACTTTTTGAAAAACTTATATATATATATATATATAATAAACAAGACTCAAAAATAAATAAATCGCATTAGCGAACCTCTCCCAGTCTTAAATTACATTGTCCCCAATGTAACCCGTCCCGGATTAGTGAGGAACGATTAAATCAAAAGTAGATAGTGTAAGTAGAATACTCGATACCTCTTTGTGTTATGACAGTATCGATCGATGGTTGGCATTAGGGGTCGATCGATGGTTATAGGTGAGAGTCGACCGATGGTAAACCATCACCATCAATCGATGGCGGGCCCGAACTACATACTAAATGTCACTGCTAGATAGCTATCGATCGACATCACTAAATTGTTGTTCATCGATGCTAGGTGTATCAGACGGAAATCGTGCGTGTGCCTAGTCTCCATTATGATAATCTCTCTTTGGGCTAGCTCTGATAGACACTCAAACACATATTCAAACATCCAAACATCATAATATTAATAAGTCTAAATCCAAATTCAATACAATAAAATAAAATAAGGACGAGTATAAGTCTGAAAATGAGATAAGAGACGAAGGAGGAACAAAGGAGACTACTCCTCGTATGAGGTATCTGAGTCTAGCTGCTGAGGCTGTGGTGCGACTCCCGGTATCGATCTCGCTCTGGTCCTGGGACGGCTGAAAAAATGGCACCGAGAGATCGTCTCTACCCTAGTCCATATGGCACGAAGTGCGTCCACCACAACTCTCTGGAAGTCACCATGGTCGTGGATGGGGATCGCTGGGATCTGAGAGAAGGCTGGGAGAGGTGGAGGTGGCTGTGCTGGCTCGTCTGCTTCTCCTGCTGCCACTGGATGGGCTGGTCTGAGACCTCCCTGCGACGTACCGTGAGAGGTGCTGTGTGGATGTGGTGCTCAGCTGGTCTGAAGGCAAGGCATTGTGGATCATCATCAAAACCTATCACCGCTGGCGCTGGAAGCTCTATCATCCTAGGCCCCTCACCATCCACAAAAGACCAGTATTTTCCCTCCTTCAGCCACTGAGTCCTCGCCAAGTGGCCGTCGTCCATGTACCGCAACTCCCTCTGTACTAAGGCTCCCTTAAAGCTGATGCCAAGTAAGCTGAATAGAGGCATCAAAAGACTCCCAATCGTATCCTTCTTCGGACCATAACCCTTGAAGGTTTTTTCTTATAGGGTCCCCTTGTGCTCAGCAAAAGCAGCCCCCAAGTCACCCGCTGATCGCTCACTGGTGGGCGAAATACCTCGTCATCGAGCCCCACTAGATCTCTAATGGAATAGTACAGCAGTGTGAGCTCTTGGACCCTAACCTTGTTGGTTTCCATCTTGAACAACAGAGTGTTGCAAGGACCTTAATGAAGTAGCGCATGGTGGGGTGATGGATATCCGTCTGAGTAGCAGAACCTGAGTCGAAATGGTCTGTAGTGATGAGTCCCCAAAAATTGAGTCAGACCGGGGAAAAATCAACTGTACATGCAAGAGTACCAACGTCGAACCTATAGATCTCACAGAGCTGCAAAATGGTGATCCGGTACCTGATGTCTCTGATCAGAAAAGTCAAAGTAGCCTTATTCGCCACCTTTACCTGAGGGCTCTAGTTGAGAACCTGAGATGCGGCGATGCACTGTCGGACCAGGTCAGGATAGAGAGGATATGTCTTAGTAGCCATGATGCCCAGTCCAAGCTCCTGCACCATCTGCGTGAAGTCTGTCAGGAGGCCCAGCTTCTTCAAGGTGCGCCTGTCGACGAACCTGGTGATAGAAACACTTTGCCAAGCGTTATAGTAGAGACTTTCAAAATCGTCCAACTACTTGCGCACAAAACGATGGGTGCATTCCCTCGAAAATTACAGCCTTTCGAGGGTTCGGGAAGTTCTCGAACGTCATAAGTAAATACTATTCTTCCTTAGGCCAAGGGTTTCAGCATGCAGGAGTGGCGGAGTACTAGATCTACCGGTATCGTATCGTGCTTTGGTGTGCTTCTTGTTCATGTTAGATCGTCTTACATTTCGAGCTAATCTACAAAAGATTTAATTTTTCCGCAAACCCTTAGAAATTCCCTAAACATAGATATTTAGAGAACATACCTTGATGATCAGTTGATTTAGTGAACTAAACAGGTAGAAAGGGTGAAAGTCGAGTGAGTTAGGCTCAAGAACGAGCAAAATCGGCCAAAATTTGAGAGAGAAATCGAGTGTTTACTCGATTTTGTTTTTAGCGGTTTGGAGAAAATGTATTTACGAAATGGGGTAGTGTCGGGTTAACCTACTCGACAGTTGACTATCGAACGACGGTCCTATAGGGGCGTCGATCGATGGTCTGTTATGTGACTTCCGTTGTGCTTAAGAAATTTGTAAATGCATAATTAATAAATAAATATTTGTTGTTAATTAATTATTTTTTTGGCATTCTATACATATATATATATATATATTTCTTTAATTTAGTGGGTTGCCTCCCACTCAACGCTTGTTTAAAGTCGTCAGCTTGACGAAAAATGGACTTATCATTTGGGGCCATGCATCTCCAGACGTATGGTCTGAGTATGCGGGATTTCAGGTTCAGCCCAATAATATTTCACTCTCTGCCCATTCACCATGAAATCCTCTCCTTTAGAGCAACATTCTGAACCGATAATCAATCGACACTGTGAATCAAGAAGCGATCGACAGTCTGACCCAGAACCAACCAAACCGGTTAGAACAAGGGTCTACTAAGCAAACACCCCTTTTCCTCCAAAGAGTGCTAAGCAGAAAAAGAAGCAACTACATAAAGCAATATGCAAGAAAGCGTTTGACAAAGTAAGCTTTGAGATGCCGCTAAGCGATGCCCTTCACATCTCGCCTGCTATTAAGCAATATGTAAAAGATGCGGCATCACGAGGATTCCATGAATCAGAGCACTACATTATGATGGTATCCGAAGAAGTTAGTGAAATTATTCAGTGGAAAACTTCAGTTAAACTCCATGATCCCGGTAGTTTTGTTCTGGACTGCACTATTACCGATGAAAGATTCCAAAGATCCCTCTGCGATATAGCCTCTTGTGTAAACCTGATGCCTTATTCAGTTGCAGTCAGCCTCGGGTTAACTCAGTTTCAACCTAGCAGGGTCACTCTCGTTTTAGCTGATAGATCCACTATACTTTTGAAAGGCGTACTTGAGGACGTTCACATACGCATTCATGACTGTGATATACATGCGGAATTCATAGTGCTTAAATATGAGCAAGAACCCAAAAAAACCCAATTATTTTAGCGAGACCTTTCTTGGCCATTGCCGGAGGGACGGCGTATATGCCTCAACATCCGGAAGATACCAATGGTCTTTGACAAGGAGCAAATAATAAAAAACCCTTTGATCGACGGTCAGACCTACCAAATCGACTATCTTTCCGACCTAGCAGAAGAATCATTCATGGTTATGTGCTCTGACGATCCTCTCAAGAAAGCGATTACATCTCTTGAAGGGGACATCTTCCCGATAGATGATCGGAATGAAGAATATATAAGGTTGATGGATGCTACAGAAGAGGTCTTAAATGTCGGTGTTGAAGAACCTGATCTATCCCTCCGTCGATCGAAACCCCAATATAAACATCGATCGACAGCGTACCGTAACCGACGACTGGAGCAAAGCGAATGCACCTAAAATCGAACTCAAACCACTTCCCGCTGGCCTTAAAATGCTTTTCTTTACAAAAACTCCTAACATGTCATCATAAATGCAAACTTGAGTAGCGGAGAGCATGCATTGTTGCTGAATAAATTGCAGAAGCACTGCAAGCCTCTCGGATATTCGTTAGATGATATTTTAGGAATCTCTACCGACTTATGCATGCATAGGATACACCTTGATGATGAACCCAAATCACCCGTTGAGCATCAGAGGAGATTAAATCCCAACTTGAAGGAAGTCGTCAAAAAGGAAATCATGAAGCTTCTAGAAGCAGGCGTTATTTACCCGATTTCAGACATCAACTAGTTTAGTCCAGTTCATGTCTTTCTGAAGAAAGGTGGAATTACGGAGGTAAAAAAATGACAAAGATGAATTGGTCCTTATGAGAACTGTCACCGAACATAGAATGTATATCGATTACAGAAAATTGAACATTGCCACACGAAAAAATCATTTCCATTTACCCTTTATCGATCAGATGTCAGAAAGGCTTCGCAAGCCACAAATATTACTGTTTCCTCGACGGGGATTCAAGATTCTTCCAGATCCCCATACATCTAGATGATCAAGAAAAGACCACTTTTACTTGTCCCTATGAAACGTGTGTACATTGCAGAAGGCAATTCGGCCTCTGTAACGGTCCTGCGACTTTCCAGAGATGCATGATGTCGATATTCACCGATATGATCGATGATTTTATGGATGTTTTCATGGACGATTTCTCAGTATACTGTCCGAATTTAAAAACATGTCTTGATAACCTGTGCACGATACTAGCTAGATGCGAAGAGAAAAATCTGGTTTTGAATAGGGAAAAAGCCACTTTATGGTTAACAGCATAATTGTCTTGGGACACAAGGTCTCAGCAGCGGGGATCGAGGTAGACAAGGAAAAGATTGAAGTAATGACTGGATTGCCACCACCAGCTAGTGTCGAAGACATTAGAAGATTTTTACGACATGTTGGATTCTATAGGAGCTTCATAATAGATTAACAAAATTGCTCGACCCCTCACTGCGCTCCAGTGCAAAGAGGTGAAATTCAATTTTACACCCGAATGTCTCAAAGCCTTTAAAGAAATCAAATCAGCGCTCATATCTGCCCCTATTGTCCAAGTACAGACTGGGATCTACCATACGAAATGATGTGCGATGCCAGCAATTTCGCTTTGGGCGCAATACTTGAGCAAAAGAAAGAGAAGAAGCTCATGCAATATACTACGCCAGTAGAACTCTGGGCGATGCACAACACAATTATGCGACAACAGAAAAAAGATTACTAGCCGTGGTATTCGCCTTCGAGAAATTCCGATCCTATCTAGTCGGTTTAAATGTAGTTGTTCACACTGACCTCGCAGCATTAAAATACTTAATGAACAAAAAGGACGCCAAGCCAAGACTCTTACAATGGATTCTAATTTTCCAAGAATTTGATATAGAAGTAAAAGAAAAGAAAGGAGAGGAAAATGGAGTCGCAGATCACTTATCACGCATCAGAATGGATGACGACATCCCTATAGATGACTTCCTACCCACAAAAAATGTCTACTTCGGAGAATCAACTTTCATTAGTCGAGTCAGTTTGGCACATTAATTGGAATCGATCGATGACGTGCTATTCCCATCGACCAATTTTGACCACAAAGCATCGATCGATTGTGTCCGCCCACCGTCGACCGACAATACATTTGAGAAGGGCGATGAAATAATCATTCCAATAGATATCAACATCAGATGTAATCTTTTGTTCCCAAATAATGATTCTCTCGGAGGTAGAAGTTTAAGTAGGGGTGTGTGCATTGAGCACCACCGATAGACCACAATATGAAGATATAGTAAACAATGTTGCGGCCAAAGTAGAACCCGAACTATTCAAAGGATATCATAAAAATAATTTTTTAAGAGAAATCCGGAGATATCACTGGAATGAACCCTATCTTTATAAACACTACTCAGACGGCATATACAGACGATGTGTTGCTGAAAGCAAAAATCTAGAAATTTTGTATCATTGCCATGGATCCGATTATGCCGGACATTTCGCCAGCTTCAAGACAGTGTCAAAAATTCTCCATGCAGGCTTTTGGTGGCCTACTATGTTTCGATATGCTCAAGCTTACATAGCGAAATGCGACCCCTGCCAAAGAAGAGGAAAAATTAGCAAGAGAAACAAG
Organism: Moricandia arvensis; assembly: GCA_905132765.1. NCBI lineage: Eukaryota > Viridiplantae > Streptophyta > Magnoliopsida > Brassicales > Brassicaceae > Moricandia > Moricandia arvensis. Next base: position 11,311 of record CAJHQP010003043.1, read on the forward strand.
GTGGAACAAAACTTCATACTTGAAGTTGAAGTGTTTGATTGTTGGAGCATCAATTTTATGGGCCCTTTCCCTTCCTCCCACGAAAATAAATACATACTAGTTTCCGTAGACTACGTATCCAAATGGGTCGATGTAATGGAAACTCCAAAAATTGACACTTCCGTAGTCGTTAACCTCTTTAAGAGCATAATCTTTCCTAGATTTGGAGTTCCTCGAGTAGTCATAAGCGACAAAGGCACCCACTTTATAAACAAAGTATTTGAAAAGCTACTCAAGAAACATGGAGTTCACCATCATGTAGCCACACCCTATCATCCTCAGACCAGTGGACAAGTAGAAGTATGCAACAATCAAATCAAATAAATCTTAAAAAAGACGGTAGGATCAACTCGAAAGGATTGGTCTCTAAAATTGGATGATGCCTTTTGGGTATACCAAACAGTGTTTAAAACACCACTAGGGACTACCCCATTTCACCTGCTCTATGGAAAAGCATGCCATCTCCCGGTAGAATTAACGCACAAAGCAAAGTGGGCCATCAAAAATTAATCCCGCCTACGAAAACTCAAAGTTATACAAAGAAAGAACGAAAGCCCATCACGACAAGAAACTCATATCTAGGCATTTTGAATCAAACGATCAAGTACTCCTGTATAACTCGCGATTAACTCTATTTCCCGGAAAACTACGATCGCGTTGGTGCGAACCCTTTACCATTAAAGAAGTTATGCCTTACGGGGCAGTCTTCCTATTTAATCATAAAGGAGAATATTTCATGGTGAATGGGCAGAGAGTGAAACATTACTGGGCTGAAGCTGATATCCCGCATACTCAGACCAAACGGTTGGAGATGCATGACCCCGAATGATCAACCAATTTTTTGTCAAACTAACGAATTTAAACAAGCGCTAAGTCAAAGGCAACCCACTAAATTATAATATATATATATATATATATAATATACGCATACATATAATACCAAAAATTAGTTAATTAACAACAGATTCATAATAATTATTTATTAATTATGCATTAACAAATTCTAAAGTAAAATGGGAGTCACAGAACAGACCATTGATCGACGCCCCTATAGGACCGTCAACCGAAGGTTAACTGTCGAGTAGGTTAACTCGACATGAACGTATTTCATAAATCACTTTTCTCCAAACCGCCAAAAACGAAAACGAGTAAACCCTCGATTTCTCTCTCGATTTTTGGCCAATTTTGCTCGTTCTTGAGCCTAACTCACTCGATTTTCACCCTCTCTAACTGTTTAGTTCACTAAATCAACCGATCATCAAGGTATGTTCTCTTAATCTCTTAGTTTAGGGAAAATTTTAGGGTTTGTGGAAAATCGAATCTTTTGTAGTTTAGCTCGTAATTTAGGAAGATTTAAGGTGATGGAGTACTTGATTAGGAACTATATACCATCTTTACATATGATTTGCATGATTAGAGCTTGTTCTTTTGGATTTTGTATCATGCGGTTCGCGACAAACCATCGATCGATTCCCATGTGGTGCTGTCGATCGATGGCCATGAGGACCAATCGATTGATCCTCATGACGTACCGTCGATCAATGGTTGTTTATCTAAACATAATAACATATTCTTGGCTTTATTTTTTAAATGCAGAGGAACGAAAGGCACACCAAAGCACGATACGAGACAGGTAGCTCCAGTGCTCTGCCATATGATCCTCCATGCCGAGACCATTGGCCCAAGGAAGAAGAAGATTTACTTGTGATGTTCAAAAACTTCCCTGACCCTGGGAAAACTGTAGCATCGAGGGAATGCATCCATCATTCCATGCGCGAGGAGTGGGACGATTTTGACAGCCTATACTATAACACTTGAAAAAGCGTTTCTATCGAGCCCACCAGGTTCGCCGACAGACGCACCTTGAAGAAGTTGGGGCTTCAGTCAGACTTCACGCAGATGGTGCAGGAGCTAGGACTGAGCACCATAGCTACTAAGCCATACCCTCTTTATCCGACCTGGTCCGAGAGTGCATCACCACGGCTCAGTTTCTCCACAAGAGCCCTCGGGTAAAGTTGCAAATGAGGTTACCTTGACCTTTCTCGTCAGAGGCATCAGATACCGGATCACCATTCCTCAGTTCTGTGAGTTCTATGGGTTTGACTTTGGTACCCTCGCTTGTACAGTCGCTCCCTTCCCCAGTCTGCCTTCCTTTTGGGAACTCATCGCTACAGGCCCTTTTGACTCGGGTTATGCTACTCGGAATATCCGTCACCCCACACTGCGCTACTTCATGAAGGTTCTTTCCAACACTCTGCTGTGCAGGATGGAACCCAACAAGGTTAGGGTTCAGAATCTCACACTGCTGTACTATTCTGTCAGAGATTTGGTGGGGCTCGATGACGAGGTCTTTCACCCACCAGTGAGCGATCAGCGGGTGAAATTGGGTGCTATTTTTGCTGAGCACTTGGCGACCTTGAAGGAAAAACCTTCAATGGTTCTGGCACAAAGAAGGAGACGACTGGGAGCCTCTTGAGGCCTCTATTGAGCTTTCATGGCATCAACTTTGAGGAAGCCTTAGTAGAGAGAGACTTGCGTTTCATGGATGACGGGCACTTGGGGAGGACTGGCTGGCTGAAGGAGGGTCGATATTGGTCTTTTGTGGATGACGAGGAGCCTAGGATGATAGTGCTTCCAACGCCAGCAGTAATATGCTTTGATGATGATCCACAACGCCTTGCCTTCCGACCAGATGAGCAGCACCTCTACGCAGCACCACTCAGGGTACGTCGCAGAGGAGGCCTCAGACCAGCTCATCCGATAGCAGTAGCAGCAGAAGATGAGCCAGCATCGACACCTCCACATCTCCCAGCCTTCCGTCAGATCCCAGGGATCCCCATCCATGACCATGGTGAATTCCAACAAGTCGTGGTGGACGTGCCTCGTGCCATATAGGCTAGGGTGGATACGATCTCTCGGTGCCAGTGTTTCAGCCGTCCCAGAACCAGAGTGAGATCGCCACCAGGAGCCGCACCACAGCCTTAGCGGATCGAATCGGATACCTCAGACGAGGAGTAGTTTCCTTTGTTACTCCTTCGTCTCTTATCTCATTTTCAGACTTACACTTGCACTTACTTTATTTTATTGTGTTGCATTTGAATATAGACTTAGTATTATGCTGTTTGGATGTTTTATGTGTTCTTGCGTCTCTAACAGAGCTAACCTAAAGAGAGATGATCAGACTGGAGACTAGGGACATGCATGATTTCAGTCTGATACACTTAGCATCGATCAACAACAATTTTGTGTTGTCGATCGATAGCAATCTAACAGTGACATTTAGTATGTAGTTCGAGTCCACCACTGTTTGACGGTGATGGTTTACCACCGGTCAACACTCCCTTATAACCATCGATTGATTCCCAACGCTAGCATCGATCGACCCTCTCATAATAGATAGAGTTATCGAGTTTTCTACTTAAGCTATTTACTTATGACTTAATTTTCCTAACCAATCTAGGACGGATTACACTGGGGACAATGTGATTTAATTGTTGGGGAGGTTAGCTAATGCTATTTGATTTGTTTAGAGTCTTATTTACTATATATATAAGTTTTTCCAAAAAGTTTTATTGAGTCAAGAAGGAGATAATGATCAAGATTTATTATTGACAAACCACACTTTAGCACCATTCTTACAAGGTTGTTTGCAAATATTACTAGAGATATCAAAGTGGATCATCATGCCACTATATCACACTTGCTTAGAAAGTTTGAAGGAAGCGAAGCTGATTTCCAACACTAATCCTGACATTATTTGCTGTCCTTGGGGTTTCGTATACACTGGATCGGATTCTTTCTGCAAGTATGTAGGTAAAAGTCATTGCACCTTTGATTCCCTTCTCTCTTCTCTTTAGCATATACCTAAAAGCTTAAGAGAATGAGATGACTGCCCCAGATGCAGAGGGGTGGGCACATTACCTATGACCCCATTATTCAAATTCGGAGGAACGATCACACATTTTTGGAAGCGAGGGATATGTACATTACAAATGACGCCACTATTCGCCTTCAACTTTACCAAAAAGCAAAAGAAAGATAAAATCGAAAATAAAATGGCAAGATGGACTGTATCAGCATGATTGTCCATTAAGTTTGAGATCAAAAAGGATTCAGAGAGAAAAGGGGAAAGACATGAATCAGAGAAGACTTTGTGCCTGGTTGTTCAGATACTTACAGAGGGGAGAGTCCATGTGTCCTTTGATCAATACTCCTAAGGTAAAGCCTACACTTTTATTTTATGCTAAGAAATGGAATAAGTATATGGGTGCTCAGACTCGTATTTGCTAAGTTGTTGGTAGGCTGGATTTGGTTGCTATACTAGGATAAGGTATATAAAGTTTCTCTGTGATTGACTCGATAGGATGTGGTTGCAACAGCCTAAGGCGAGAGTTATACTTAGACATTATGTGAGTCTCGCTTTTCAACACCTTTTTCACAAGCTTAGGTTCCTTGAGGACAAGCAAAAACGTTAAGTCTGGGGGGAGTTGATATAGCCTATTTATTAACAGTTTTAGGCCATGTTATAGGCTCTGTTTAGGGTCTATTACGTGTATCTAGGCTATGTTTTGGAGTATTTAAAGGTCTAGGTACTCATTGGAAGCAATGGGAGTTTTTGAGCTATTTTTGAGCATTTAGGATGCTCAGCCAGAAACTCAGAGTCGGATTCAGTTTATTCATGAAACATACATCGACGTCACACATTGTGCGTCGATCGACGGCCAAATCGGCTGCCAGATTAATGAAGACCAGAAAATTACAAGTTTTACCCAAAAGTTTCATCATTTGCAAGACAAGTACCTGGCCGAAATTTAGACTATTTATCAGGGATTTCTATCTTAGTTTTAGGGAGGCCGCGAGAGAAATATTTATAAGAATTCGAATACCTTGCTACATATATTGGATAGAGATATCTGACCAACATTACAGAGAATATCTTGAACTACTTATCTTTTTACTCCATTTATTTAATGCAATTTATTCAGACTTTAATCATGTTACAATTGCTATGTCTGAGTAGTTCATTGTTAGATTTTGGGTTCTTCAATGGTAGCAATGTCTTGTTGATTTTATAGAATTGTTAGGGTAATCTTCTTTGTTCTTTGTTTAAGTTGCCCTTAATGTTAAGTTGAATTTGATCACCTCAATCTTAGAAGTTATGGTTCCATAGCACAAGCGAGAGCCTGGTTATGACCCTGAACCTATCTTAAACAATCTAAATAACTAGCAACAAACGAGAGTTGAGTTAGAAGTTTAGTGTACCCATCAAACCCCAAAACCAATACTGTTTAGAAAGAGCATCCATCGATACCGAATTACGGTCATTGATCAACACTCTATCGAGATGCGCGAGAGTGATCTCCCAAACCCTAAGGTTTGAGTCCAAGAACGATGCTTAATTAAAACCCTAGAAATCTATTAATCTGCAACACCTAATCCTACCTGAGAATTTCTCCTAAGTCTAATCCCTTAATTTAACCTTCACAAACCAAATCATTCTTGAAATCACTTTTATTATTTATTATTATTATTAATATTATTATTTATCTAGCTTTAATTCAAATGCAATAAGTCTATTGTGCAATCCTAGAGTCTTTGTGGATTTGATCCCTAAGTACTACACTGATCCTCTTATTTGAGAGAGATATGGTTAAATTGAAAGTGAAATAAAACCCCACATCACCTCCCCCTTACTTAAATTATATTGTCCCTAGTGTAATCCGTTCCAGTTTGGTTAGGAAAAATCAAATCATAAGAAAATAGTGTAAGTAGAAAACTCGGTACCAAACTCTATAACAGAGTCTCCACTCAAAGCAAACATAGCTTAGCACTTAGAGCAAATAGGCAACTTTCCGTTTTTGTTATTCGAGTTGCGACTCAACTAGGGTTTTGCATTCTTAGGTTATTAGAACAAGGGATCTCGCCGACAGCTCTCATAGCCGAGGATTCTATCCTGTTGTAAACGCTCATACGCAAATTCGGAAAAAGACATATTTGCTCTCTTTTTGATTCGTACTTTTATTTTTTGATATTTACTTTGTAATCTGACTGATTGACGTGTCGTTTAACAGATATCCGGGACCTCTGGGAAACTAGGGCTTGCCCTGCGTTCCTAATTCAACGGAAATCGACAAATCGAATTTTGGTTCCCACAGTTTGGCGCTAGAAGGAGGGGGGGGGTACAGATCAATCTAACTCTCAGCCATCAACGCTTATTGTAACCATGTCAGATCTCAACAACCAACAACCTCGCGATGATAACTTCGTCGACGATAACGCTGAAAGCACTCCAGCGACAAACGTCACTGTGGTCATCGCCAACGTTTAGGTCATGAACTCCCTCGCTAAACAGGTTGAAACCCTCACAGCGAGGAACATGGCCATCTTTCTGTGGGGAACAACTTGAATCGGTGGAAGAAGACTCCACTTTGCAACCCCTTTGGACCGGTCCGACAACACGCAAGGCAAACCGTTTGGAAATAAATCTTGACGAGGTAACCCCCGCACCGAAACGGAAAACCCTGTGAGACCTTTCTCCTATCGAGAAAGATAAAAAAGGAGAAGAAGTCGAATGCGTTGACGTGGAATCTAGCAGTCAGTCCGAACCTATGGACGAAGACGCAAACATACATCCACGCCGCACAAGGAATCGAGCAACTCGAGACGAGTCCCAGTTCGACAACCCTATGAACGAAGAAGAAGAAGCTATCTTGTGGAAAAAAACAGGAAGAACTGGCCAAGGAGCAAACTTGGAGCACTCGCAGCAAACGCCAACAAAGTCGGAAAACTGCTAGAAAGAGTTCTGAAATCCTTGATCTCCGTGATGATCTCATGAAAACGGTGGCTGAAGTCAGGGTGGTGAAATCCCAAATCCACCACGCTACTAGTACCGCGCTGGAGATCGATCTGCTGCTCGAACAGGCTACAAGCTTTTCAGGTCGCGATGGGTAGGGCCAGATTCAGAGAAAACGAGAGGGACGCTGGCGAATGAGCCTCTTTGTAGAAAACCTCCGCGGAGCAGCACTAGAATGGTTCTCTCGCCTCAGGAAAAACTTCATCGGGAGCTTCTACCAGCTCACCTCGGAATTCCTTAAACAATACTCGATGTTCATAGATCGAGAAACCTCCAACGTAGATCTATGGAGCTTGTCCCAGGGAGAGGACTAAACTCTCCGCGACTTCAAAAAATTGTTCAAAACCGTCATGGCTAGAGTCAGCGGCAAAAGCGACAAAGTCGCGATAGACACGCTTCGAAAAATGGTCTGGTTCAAGTCAAAGTTTAGGAAGTGGATAGATTTAGAAAAGCCACGTACAATCCAAGATGCGCTTCACAAAGCCAGGGATTACATTATCATCGAAGAAGAAACGAGGGTCTTGGCCCAGAAATGGAAGCCAGCGAAGAATACATCGAAGCATCGAAGGATCCAGGATCGGATCAAAAGTCAAAAAAGGAAAAACTCCTGCAACGACAGAAGCGTCCAACATGGAGACGAAGAAACGCATGGAGCACATAGCTACGCTATTAACTCCGGATCGGGGCAAGGACGAAATACGGGTAATACGTGATTGGCCGCGAAGCTGCTCTCATCAAATGCGCGGACACTCGACCATTAACTGTAAAGTTCTCGGTGCGAGATTGGCCGCGAAGCTGCTCTCCGGAGAACTCTCAGAAGTTTCCAGCGTGAAAGATCTCATCCGCGACTCAGATCGTCAAGGGGACCAATCAGGAGAAAAACACGGAAGACGGCAGGACGATAAAGGCAACGACAACAGCCCTCGCAGGGTAAACATGATCATCGGCGGGTCACAATTCTGCAGCGATACCGTCTCGGCAATCAAAGCTTATCAGCGCAAAGCCAAGACGAGCGCGAACTCGACGACCTGGACCGCGATCAATGACATTCCAAAAGGAGAAATCACTTTTGATGAAGAAGAAGCCTGAGGAATTGACCAGCCACACTGCGATCCCTTGTAATCGATCTTGTAACAAGAGATCTCGAGGTTGCTAGGGTTCTCATCGATACTAGCAGCACCTTCAACGTCATCTCTTGCGACACTCTAAAGCGGATGAACATCGAGTTAGGCGAAGTTGTACCATCTCCAAAGCCGCCAACCGGTTTCTCTGGCACAACATCAATGACCCTCGAATCTATCAAGTTACCCGTTGTGGCGAAAGAAGTCACCAAGATTGTCGATTTTGCGGTCGTTGACCACCCGGCCATCTACAATGTCATCATGGGCACGCCTTGGCTGAACGCCATGAAGGCAGTCCCATCAATTTAACACTTAGGCATTAAGTTCCCAACTCACAACGCTAGGACAAATCACGAACACAACGATGACAAATGCCAAGCGCCCGAAGATAACCCAGGCGTCGGCCGAAAATACTCCGGGCAAAGACAACCCAGAACAGTCGATCCCAGCAACAGCCAGCGAACTACCAGTTCCAGCGCCCAACACGTCCATCCCATCAAAAAAGACAAGTACGACGGAAGACGTCGACCCAGCAACTGACGCAGTCAACACAAACACGACGGCCGAGTAAACAGACTTGCCCAAATAAACAGAACACGAGATGGCGTAATCCTTTAAAGAGGTATGTAGGCAGCTCGCCAAAAGACGAGTTCAGCTATCTGCCTCTCTTAAAAGGGGAGGGTGTGGGTACATATACGAACACTCGTATATTCCCACCTTCAGAAATAAAATTTTCGATGCATTGTACTCGAGATTTTCAGAACTTTTTTAATAAAGACTTCTTTATAAATTCCTAAATTGACCTATCATCCGCAAAGAAAGACTATGTTATACATCTATACACGAGCATAACGATTATTGCAACATCCCGGAAACGGACACTCACGAAAAATCATTCTATCTCAAAATGGATCAGCTCAACACCATCTCATCTTGTTCGAGTCATCGAATCCTGACCAAAGCACGAGATCCTGGTTCCCTACGTTCAAAGTATTACTTACGCAAAGTGAGTTTTCGAAAAAATAGGCGAGACGTCGTCTGAATTTTTGAGAAAACACCCCCATACAAATCGTGACTACAAAACACTCGGCGATTGGCCCCGCCAAGCACTTTAGCCGTCTTAAAAAAAACGCACCCAGGTCCGTCTTAAGGACAAATCCTCTCACATCCGACTAAGATAAACAGCGTGCTATAAAGGAAATTCGAAATTTTGGTCAGCACTTTCGGGAGGGTTGAAAATTTTCTTCGAAGACATGCTCGACTCCGACCAGACAAGTCATATAAGCCGAGAACCTATCGCTGGCTTTAAATCGGAACGGAGTCAGGTTAAAATCGAAAACAGGCAAAACGAAAGCCGATTAGTCATCGCAAAGCCTTAAACCAAAAGTATACCTAGGTCTTGCCCTAAACCCAGCACATTGGTCTCTAACGTCTCAGGGCATGATATCAAAAGATACGAGATCCTAAAAGCATGTTTCTTCAACTGTATCTAAACGTTCCCGAAACTTCAAAAACCTCCTCGAACATCTCGCACAAACAGCAAATTGGATGGTCGGAAAATAAGGGAGGAAGTCAAGATGACAAGTCGAGTTTTCTCTCTAAACTTAAACAAATCACAAACATCTTTCTGAAAACACCCACTTATCATAACATACATTGTTCGCATAAGAGTTAATAAAATGCAAGGATTCAAGGCCACACCCGGCAAATCCTGCAACATACACCACATTTGGCCGACAAATGAACAAAACAGAAAAGTGCAATGTTATAAAAGAGAAGCATTCTCAAATCTATCGCTCTCGTAGTTATTCATCAAAACACCCGGTCATCGATCTACCGAGCGAATAATCGTTGACATCTAGTGGAGCCGTCGGCAGTTTACCTCTCCCGTTTCATCGGCATTCCCCACCTTGGCCTCCACCGTGTCGAGAGAAACATGAATCGGGTCCCACTGTTCCCAAATCCTCTCTTCTATCTAAGGAATCACAAAGTCTCTGTCCCTCTCGTTCATACACCCGGTCTGCCTCGCATATTTGGCACCGAAAGAATAATCAGGAGCCTGCGTGAGGTAAAGCCCGCCCACGGCACCGCGGCACTCACGTTAATCTCCAAAGTCCTTGTAGCCCTTCGTAAGCTCCATAATCTCATACGAGAACTTTTCACGACGGGTTTTCACGTCTCCCATAGCTGCCCCATATGCCTTGGATTCTTCAGGGTCGACCGAGTGAACCGAGAATTCCTCTTTTGGTATGAAATCATTGCATTGCGAGCTGGAACCGTCAGGACAGAACGGTCTTTACGACACTTTGAGGAAACCTTTCTTCTCGAAGCCATAACTTTATTTTTATCAATGGAATGAAAGAGAAAATAAAATCTCTTGATTCTTAAAAGAGTTTTGAAAATGAGAAGAATATGTGAAATCACTCCAATACTTATAGAAGAAAAGATTCATTATTTTACCTCCAGGCTCCAGACGTCAGATTCCGCCTAATTCATCCAATATGCTTAAAACGCTCATAAGAACATCACAGTTCTGACAAGCTGGGGGGGGGGGCTAACTGTTGGGGTCAAAATCGGTTACGACGGAATCAACGTCTGAAACGTACCGGGAAAATACGTTCTTTGTAAGAAAGTGATAATGCCTCAAAGAAAAGGGAAAAAATATCCCCAAACGGTAATACGACGAAATGACTAGAGGTCTCGAACATCTAACTCTACAGATGGAGAAGATGGCCGAGCAAGACGTCCAGCTCGTCGAGCCGGCAAATTGAACCACATGGGCCGACCAACTCGCCCGTATGGCGAGTTGGACGGCTCAGACAGACCAACTCGCACGTATGGAGAATTGGATGGCTCGGACCGACCAACACGCCCGTATGGCAAGTTGGACGGCACGAATCAACCAACTCGCCCGTATGGCGAGTTGTACAAGCCCAACTCGCCATACGGGCTAGTTAGGTGGTACAAGCAATCCGATTCGCTAGTTCGGAAATTCGGATCAATCAATCCATTTTCACCTCGTCCCGTTAGCTCCCTCTCTTGATACTTGATCAAACATAACCTTGTTCCGTCTCGATCATGATTGACATTGGAACTTTACCAAAAGAACTCGTTTTCTCTGAAAAGGATCGGGTAAATCGTATGACACGAGAACGGTTAACTAAACACCTAGAATCATACATCCCATACGAAAGATCCTATCTCTCGGACGACGTCGTTTTAGCAATGCTACTTTGATAAAATCGCAGAAACACCTAAGTCGAAAAACGGCCCGATGAGGACTAAAACTTGGTCAAAGGGCCACTCGCGATTTTACCCGATGTCAAGCCCAAAATTTGTGAAAGTTTATCTTTTATTTTGATGGAAGGCATAAATGTTAAGTTCAGAAGATAAATGTCAAGATAGGAGGATAAATGTTAAGTTTCCGAAGATAATCTTGAAAGATCGAAGGAAAAAGGAATATTTTCTCGAAGCGATAATTTTAAACAAGGGCAGAAGAGGAAAGAGCAAACCGCCTCTACAAGAGTATATAAGGACTTCGAGAGTGATGATGCAGAGGACACACAAAAATCTCCACTCAGAGCAAACATAGCTTAGCATTTAGAGCATTTAGGCAAATTCCGTTTTTGTTATTCGAGCTGCGACTCAACTAGGGTTTTACAGTCTTAGGTTATTAGACCTAGGGATCTCGCCGAAAGCTCTCATAGCCGAGGCTTCTGTCTTGTTTACCTTGCGTTCCTAATTCAACGGAAATCGACAGTGCAAATTTTGGTTCCCAAAATATACTCCTCCAGACGTGGTTTTCTCTTTCCCCTTCTGCCCTTGGTCGAATTTATAGCTTTACGGAAATATTCCTTTTTTCCTTGATCTTCATGTTTATCTTTGGAAACTTAACATTTATCCTCCGATCTTGACATTTATCTTCTGAAATTAACATTTATCTCTTCCTGCAAAATAAAAGATAAACCGTCACAAAGTTTGGGCTGGATTTTGGATAAAATCGCGAGTGGGCCTTTAGCCGAGCTTTAGACCTCATCGGGCCGTTTTGGACTTAGGAGTTTTTACGATTTTATCAAAAGAGCATTGCTAAGATGACAACGTCCGAGATTTAGGATTCTTTGTATGAGGCGCGTGACTCTAGGTGTTTAGTTAACCTTTACCGTCTCATACGATCGACCCGATCCTTTCTCGAGAAAACAAAATTTTTCGTAAAGTTCTAATGTAATCCTGATTGAGACGGAATAAAGCTAAGTTCGATCAAGTATCAAAAGAGGGAGTTAACAAGGACGAGGTGAAAAAGGATTGATTGATCCGACTTGCCGAATGATCAAGTCGGATTGCTCGTGCCACCTAACTAGCCCGTTCGGCGATTTGGTTGTCTCGATCCATCCAACTCGCCCGTTTGGCGATTTGGTCGTGCCATGTCATCCAACTCGCCGAACAGGCGAATTGGCCAGTTTTTGTGGTTTGATTTGCCCGTTCGACGAGATGGACATCTTGCTCGGCCAACTTCTCCATCCGGGGAGTTGGATGATCGAGTCTCCTAGTCGTTTTGTCGTATTGTCGTTCGGGGATACATTTACCGGAGGTCTTTCGACAAACTCTTCATGATGGCTCATTTGTGCAGATCTTTCCTTTGTGGTCAGTCGAGATTTAACATCCATTTTTCCCGTTCCCATTTTTCCAAGATATTATCTCTTTCTTTCTCAAATGGCGCATTTTCCCGGTAGGTTTCTGACGTTGATTTCGTCGTAATCGATTTTGACCCCAACAATACTCAATACTGCACTGTAGCATTCTAAGTCTTGCAGTTGTAGTCTCTGATATATCCTCCAAATGCTAAGAAATATCTTCCTTCATCAGGCTCTGAAAAAAGCAATCTCATCGAACCTATCTTCCAATTGTACTTCTGCTGCGGTCTTCTATCCGTTGGCTTCAGTGTAGATCTATGGCCTGATATTGCCGTCGATTGATGCGAGTGTGTATGCCCAATCCCATGTTGTCTCTGAAAAGTATCCAAATCTTGCTTTATCTCATCCATTCGTGTGGTCAGACTAGTCATGCCGTTGTCTATAGGATAGTAGACATCATGTAGCCTCCTGTAGAAATCATCATGTGACTTCTATTGAGATTTGTAAATCTCATGCACAATATCATCAATCTCTGCTCTATTGTATGTCCTTTGATTCTTTTTAGACATAGAGATCTTTGCTGCATGTTCTGGCCAACATATGTAGCTCTGCTCAAACATATTAGCTCTCTCTAGAACTGCTCTTATGTCTTCAGCTTGCACTTACACTAGCTCGTGCATTACAATTCTCATCTCTCTAGATGCCATACTCGTCTTTGTTTTCCCAATGGAAAGTCTTTTGCCTTGAGAATTAAAAGCTCTCGTACCTTGCTCGAAATGCCACTCAATCAATGGTGGGTGGATGATGTCGATCGATTTTGGAGATTTATATGCGTTGGAAGGACGGAGTTTGTGTACCTTCGAAAAGGTGCTATTGATCGATGCTTGATGGACATTGTCCATCGATCTAGGATGCTTGGAAGTGAATGGATCATTACGGACTGTCTCGTTAATCGATTTTGTAAGATTTGCGTCGCTCAATGGCTGTTGTTGTTGTTGTTGTTGTCCAAATTAAGTACCTGATCCATTAGCCATAATAAGGGCATCTGCGGCATCTTCCTCATATATATGTAGTTTCTTCTATAAAGAGCTCATGCACGTCCCTCTGGGTCTCTCAAAATTCCGAACTCATCCGGTCTAAGATTACCAATATATGAATCTTCTGCTCCAATATCGTGTTCTGGTTCTTGTATGATGTCTTTCGATGGCTAGGAGCATCCGGTGATCGATGCGCGATTATCCACTCTCGCGTTCATCACCCGGCCAGCGTATTCTAATGCTAGGCCACGATATTCAGTCAGCTATTCCTTTCTGTAGTCTGCATCGTATTCTTTGTAAGCTTCACCGTAACCTCGGCGTGTCGGACGTGTGTCGATCGATGGTGTATGGTGACTGTCGATCAATGCTTGATAACCAGATTGTTTCCTGGAAAGGTTTCCAGCTCCATTAAACATGGCAATTATATCCGCTACAAATTCTCTCGTGACATTTAGTAATCTGCCATCCATAGCTCTTGCGTGACCATCTGGATCTCACATGATACCAAACTCATCTGGTTGTAGATAATCATATTCCTTCTCGCGCTTTGCAGCTGAATTGAGTTTGGACTCTGCTTCTAAATAAGTATCGATCAACGGCATAGGCGTGCCGTCGATCGATGTCGATTTCCCGAGTTGATGGGAAATATGAAAAGCACCAGCCTCTTCCATAGTAATACCACGGTACTCGATCATCTCTTCTTCTCTGTAATTTTTGTCGTACTCGAGGTAGGCTGAGTTGTAACACCATCTTTGTGGCAGTTTTTGATCGGTTCTGGAGTAGCGTTGTTGAACAATGACAAAGGGTGGGTGTCGACCGATTGTTGAATTACAAACGCGTCGATCGATTGTCTGGGCTGGGTATCGGTCGATGCTCTATCTTCCGACTCCTCATTGAACTCATAATGCAGAAGCATGTGGCCACAAGTTCTTCATCATTACACAGCTTAAAGGGCGGGTTTATTCTTAATTATTTCATATTAAACATTATGATCAATCAAGGAAAGGCACAACATGTTTGTCTTCATGTCGCATATAGCTCCTACAATGGCCCTGAAAGCTTTTCCAAGTAACAAAAAAATCTCCAATTGATCTGGATATCCATCACATGGAAGTCTATCGGGACTAAGACCACCTGAATTTGTAGTGGAACATCTATACAAATACCCCCTGGATCTACGCTAGAGCAATCCACAAAGATGAAAGAATCGCTGGAAAGCTCCATTCTCAGGTTCAAATTTTCGCCATAGCTTTGGGTATGATGCTCACTGATGATCTAGTATCACAGAAGGCATTGGGAAACTTGTGGCTTTTCATCAGGCATGGCACCACAAATTTCTAAGGATCACTTTTCTTCTTCAACAAAGTCCTATGTGTCATCTTCTCTCTGAGGTGATTGAACATGATCTCTATATCAGCGTCTCTTTCCCTTGTTTCCCTGAAAAACATCCACAACATGTGAGTATAATAAGCTACATTAAAAGGGGTATCTAAAGGAATTTTGGAAACTCTTTTGACAAAGCTATCCATCTCTTTTTCATTGGCTTCTCTGCGTTGATGCTTGGGGATCTTTTGCTTCTTATTGGAGTGTCCCTCATCTTCTCTATCAAATTCCATAGCTTCAGATGTGTCAGTTTTCTGTTCTGAAACCGTCAGGTTTGGATGCACAATCAAATTCGTATTGATGCTTGGCAGTCGAACCAGATTTTTCATATGTCGATCGATGCTCATGTCGCACAGTCGATCTATGCTTTTATCTCTCTGTCGGTCGATTGTCTCTTGAAGGTGTTGATCGATGTTATTTGATTCACAAAGTTAATGATATGGATGGAGTTGGTGTCGATCGATGCCCATTGCTTGGTGTCAGTCGATACCAATGCGAACTGCCGAATTTCCCCCACGAAAATCTCCTTCTTGGAGATCTTCCCTCTTATCTTCCTGCCAAAAATCATCATCAATCAATACATTGACGTGGTGATTCTGTCCAGTCTTTATTTTCTTCTTGATCAAGCTCTCATATCTTATAATGTTTTCACTTGTTTGCAGCACCTGATTATCCAGCTTCTTCACATGGTTGTTGAGATCTTCTAACTTGGTGCTGAGGTTGAGGTACAGCCCATCTATCTTTCTATTGAAGTCCACAGTCATCTTCTGCTATCCTTCTAAAATTCTGTCAACCATCGCTTCGATCTTGCTTTCTGGAGCTTCTGGAGGAGCATTCCGGTAGTTGGAAGATCCTTAGGTTATGTTGTTGTTGAAGGTTTTCCGCTGTGGTTCCCTGATTAAAGCTGCTCCTTTGACCATTCCCATAGGAATTTCTGTTAAAACCTAGATTCCCTTGTCTTTGGAAAACATTCCCATCAATGTAGTTCACATCCTCTTAAATCTCATCATCTCCAGATTCTATTGCTTCCACTACTGCAAATGTGACCTACTTCCTGAAGAGTTTCTGAACGCTATCCATTTTTGCCTTAACCTCTTCAATCTGGTCCTTGCTCAAAGCTGAAGTTGATTTCTTCCTTTCAAAGTATGTGTTCTTGGTGTTGCTGTTGGATGCCAGATTCTCAATCAGCCTTGTAGCTTCTTTAAGATTTCCCGCGCTGAAGTTTCCCTCACTAGCTGTGTCCAAAGCCATCTGATACTGTAATCAAATACCTTTAAAGAAAGTGCTGAGAGGTTACAGTTCGTTAAACCCATGATGTGGACAATCTCTTTGGTATGATTTGAATCTGATCCAAGAGTTTCTAAAAGATTTTGTAGGGTCTTGTTAAAAAAGTAGCAATCTTGCTACTCAAATCTTCTGCTCTTGCGTCATCAGAGAAATTGCGCAAGAAAGTGTTCTTGATGTCAGCCCAGGATGTCAAAGATCCTGGTGATAGACTGCTTAAGACAATATGAAGCTTCTCCAGCAAGTGAGTACTTGAAAAGCTTACAAAATAGGTAGTTTTATTAGATCCTAAAATCGCTCCAGATGATCCATAGGGTGCTCATGTCGTAATCCATGGTAAGGTATTTGTGCTACAAGTCCGAAGAAGGCCGACATGATTTCAAAATCTTTCTTCTGAAAAGCTGGAGGACGAATGGCAGATCTGTTGGCGTAGAACTGGTTTGGATGGTTGTAGTCAACCAGTGTTTTCTGAGCAGCTTTGGCATTAGCTTCAGGTTAAGGTGTTGCAGCACCTGATTCTGTATCAGGGATTATGGCCCCCTGATCATCTATCTTTTGACCTTCTGCATTACGCAGATGACCGTCGTGGTCATGAAGGTTTCCATTCTCATCACGAGTCAATATCAAAGTAGCAACCATCTGAACTGTCTGCTGCTGTCGATCGATTCGGGTAAGGTGTTGTCGATCGTTGCTATGTGATCAGTGTCGGTCGATGCTCGAGTTCTGATGTCGGTCGATGCTGTCTGTAAAGAAGTGTCGGTTGACGTGGTGTAGTTGGTGTCGATCAATGCTTGTCGTCTTTCTTTGCGGATCGTACGTTCGAGTTTGTAAGGGTCAGAGAATAGTAGTTCTTGTCCTTTATTGCTTTTGGTGCTTCTTTGCATGTACATGAAAAACAAAGGTAAAGAGAAATTAGTAACTTGAAAAGTAGTAACAAACCTAGACTAAATCCTAGAAATTAAATCTAATGGCGATCAATGCTCCTCGCAACTTAGCCAAATTTGACACAAGGTGTGTTTTATTGTTCTAGGAGGGTATTAATATCCTAAACAAATCCCTGTTTAATTAACCCTAATCTTAACACACAAATAATACTCTCGCCAAAAGAGATCAGGTGTAGTACTTAGGGATCAAATCGACAAAGAGCAATGACATATAATAGATTTCTTATGTCTAAAGACTAAGGTAGGTGAATATATGTATTAGTAGACATATCGATTAAGGAAATATTCCTTACAAGAGGTAGGGATGCAATATGGAAGTATGCTAATAAACTAACTAAACGTAAATGTAAATATGATAGATCTAGGGTTTCAAGCTTAATGGATTATATGGAATAGGAAGCACACAAATGTATATATATTCTAGAACTCAAATATTAACTGTTTTGACCCTTTTAACTCCATCTCTTGTATGCGAGCAAAATGAAAACCATCGATCGACGACTAAGGCCTTATGTCGATCGACAGTGAAATCAGAAGGAAGTGTGAACTGTTGGGGTCAAAATCGGTTACAACGGAATCAACGTCAGAAACCTACCTGGAAAATGCGCCCTTTGTGAAATAAAGAGATAATATCTCGAAAAAGGGGAACGGGAAAAATCGAGGTCAAATCTCGGTTGACCACGAAGGAACGGTCTGCATAAATGAGCCGTTAGGAGGAGTTTGCCTTAAGACCTCGGATAAATGTATCCTCGAAGGGAAATACGACGAAACGACTAGAAGACTCAATCAATCAACTCCCCAGACAGAGAAGTTGGCAGAGCAAGACGTCCAACTCGTCGAACGGGCAAATCAAACCACAAGAACCGACCAACTCGCCCATTCAGCAAGTTGGATGGATCAATCAGTTCATTTTCACCTCTTCCTCGTTAACTCCCTCTTTTGAAATTTGATCAAACTTATTTTTTTCCGTCTAGGTAGGGATTGACATTGGAACTTTACCGAAAGAACTTGTTTTCTCGAGAAAGGATCGGGTCGATCGTATGAGATGGTAACAGTTAACTAAACACTTGGAATCACACGTCCCATATGAAAGATTCTAACTCTCGGACGATTTCGTTTTAGGAATGATCTTTTGATAAAATCCTAAAAACGCCTAAGTAAAAAAACGGCCCGAGAAGGTCTCAAACTCGGCGAAAGGCCCACTCACGATTTTATCCGAATCGAGCCCAAACTTTGTGATAGTCTATCTTTTATTTTGCAGAAAGGGATAAATTTTAAGTTCGGAAGATAAATGTCAAGATCAGATGATAAATGTTAAGTTTCAAAAGATAATCATGAAGATCGAGGAAAAAAAGAATATTTCCGCGAAGCAATAAATTTGACCAAGGGCAGAAGGGGAAAGAGTAAACTGCTTCTAGAGGACTGTATAAGGACTTTTTGGGTCATGATTCTAGGGACACACAAAAATCTCCACTCAGAGCAAACATAGCTTAGCACTTCGAGCATTTATGCAACTTTCCGTTTTTGTTATTCGAGCTGCGACTCAACTAGGGTTTTGCAGTCTTAGGTTGTTAGAATTAGGGATCTACCCGACAGCTCTCAAAACCAAGGCTCCTCTCCTCTTTTAAACGCTCATACGCAAATTCGGAATAAGACATCTATTTGTTCTCTTTTCGATTCTTAATTTACTTTTCGATCATTTCTTTGTATTGTGACTGATTGGCGTGTGGTTTAGCAGATATTCGAAACCTCTGGAAAACAAGGGTTTACCCTGAGTTCCTAATTCAACGGAAATTGACAGTGCGAATTTTGGTTCCCACAGTTTGGCGCTAGAAGGAGGGGGAGGGGGTACGGATCAATCTAACTCTCAGCCATAAACGCTTAATCAAACCATGTCAGATCTCAACAACCAACAGCCTCGTGTGACAACGTCGTCGACAAAAACGTTGAAAACACTCCACCGACGAACGTCACTGTGGTCAACGCCGATGCAACCACCATAGAGTTTGAGGAGGTGAAGATGATGTTCTCCACTTTTAAGAAGAAGTCGGAAGAACATGATAAGTTCATGAACTCCCTCGCTAAATAGGTTGAAACCCTCACAGCACCGCACCAGAGATCGATCTGCTGCTCTAAGAGGCTCGTAAAACACTCTTTACTACTCGTATCACCAAAAGTAGGGTTTCAGATCCTTGGAAGGTCAAAGTGATGCCATACGACAAAACTACTGATCCTAAGGCACACCTGCAGGCTTCTCAGGTCGTGATGGGTAGAGCCAAGTTCAGAGAAAATGAGAGAGACGCCGGTCAATGCCGCCTGTTCGTAGAAAATCTATGCGGAGCAGCGCTAGAGTGGTTCTTTCGCCTCAGGAGGAACTCCATCGGAAGCTTCCGCCAGCTCGCCTCAGAACTCCTCAAACAATACTCGATGTGCATAGATCAAGAAACCTCTGACGTGGACCTCTGGAGCTTGTCCCAAGGAGAGGACGAAACTCTCCGCGACTTCATAAAATGATTAAAACCTTCATGGCTAGAATCAGTGGGATAAGAGACAAAGTCGCGATAGACACACTTCAAAAAACGCTCTGGTTCAAGTCGAACTTCAGAAAGTGGATAACTTTGGAAAAGCCGCATACAATCCAGGATACGCTTCACAAAGCGATGGATTACATCATCATCAAAGAAGACACGAAGGTCTTGTCCCAAAATTTGAAGCCGACAAAGAATGAGTCGAAGGATTCGGGGTCGGATCAAAAATTAAAAAAGAAAATCATTGCAGCGACAAAAGCGCCCATCACGGAAACGAAGAAACGCAGGGAGCGCATAGATACACTATTAACTCATGATTGGAGCAAGAACGGACGATGGGTAACCCGTGGACCCAAAATCCAAATTACAACGAAAACGTCTTCTGTGACTTTCACCAAACGTGGGGACACTCAACCATTAACTGCAAAGTTCTTGGCGTTATAATTGCCGCAAAGCTGCTCTCCGGAGAACTCTCTGAAGTCTCTATCGTGAATGATCTCGTCCGCGATTCAGATCGCCCCCGAAAAATGACATGACTCCTCAAATGGAGAAACCTTCCCAATGGGACCAATCGAGAGAAAAATGCAGAAGAAGGAAGGACGAGAAGGGCAACGACAGCAACCATCGCAGGGTAAACATGATCATCGGGGGATCACAATTCTGCAGCGACCCCGTCTCGGCCATCAAAGTTTATCAGCGCAAGGCTGAGACAAGCATGAATTCGGCAATCTGGCCCACGATCAATGACACTCCGAAAGGAGCAATCACTTTTGAGGAATAAGAAGCCGGAGGAATCGATCAGCCACACTGTGATCCACTCGTAATCGATCTCGTGATAAGAGATCTCGAGGTCGCTAGGGTTCTCATCGACATCGGAAGCACCGTAACTGTCATCTTTCACGACACTCTCAAAAGGATGAACATCGAGTTAGGTGAAGTTCTACCATCACCTAAGCCGCAACCGGTTTCTCTGGCATGACATCAATGACCCTCAGATTTATCAAATTACCCATTTCGGCAAAAGAAGTCACCAGGATTGTCGATTTTGCAGTCGTCAACCACCCAGCCATCTACAACGTTATCATGGGCACACCTTGGCTAAACACCATGAAGGCAGTCCCATCAATCTATCACTTAGGCGTTAAGTTCCCAACTCATAACGGGAGTGCCGTGATTTGGGGCTGCCACAAGCAGTCGAGACGCTGCTTCCTCGGTAAGCACAAGCTAAGACAAATCACGAACACTGCGATGGCGAAAACCAAGCGCCCGAAGATAGCACGGGCATCAGCCGAAAGTACTTTGGTCAAGGACGACCCAAAACCATTGAATCTAGCAACGGCCAGCGAACAACCAGTTCCAGTGCACAACTCTTAAAGCCCATCGAAGAAGACAAGTCTAACGAAAAACGTCGACCCAGAAACTGACACATTCGACACAAACACAACGACCGAGTAAACAAACTCCCCCAAACAGGAAGAACTACGAGATGGCTTGATCCTCGAAAGAGGTACGTAGGAAGCACGTCAAAAGACGAGTTCAGCTATACCCCTTTGTAAAAGGGGGGAGTGGGTACATATACGAATACCCGTATATTCCCACATTCAAAAATAAAATATTTGAATTGTACTCAAAATTTTCAAAACTTTTTTGGCAATAAAGACTTCTTTATAGTTTCATAAATTGTCTATCATCTTGCAAGGAAACACTATGTTATACATCCATATACAAGCAAAATGATTATCGCACCATCCAGAAGCGGAAGCTTGCGAAAATCGTTCTGCCTCGAAACGGATCAACACCACACTATCTCGGTCGAATCATCAACTTTGATTCCCGACCGAAGCACGAGACCCTGGTCCCATATGCTAAAATAGTTACTTATGCAAAGTAAGTTTTCGGAAAAAATAGGCGAGACGTCGTCTGAGTTTTCGAGAACACACCCCCAGTCCATTCGCAACTACACAACACTCGGCAATTTGCCCCGCTGAGCACTTTAGCCATCTTAAACAAATGCACCCAGGTCCGTCCTAAGGACAGATCCTCTCACATCCGACTAGGATAAACAGCGCCCTATAGAACCTATCGCGGACTCCAGCCAGACAAGTCATATAAGCCGAGAACCAATCGCGGACTTTAAATCGGAACGGAGTCAGGTTAAAATTGAAACAGGCAAAACGAAAGCCGATTAGTCATCGCAAAGCCTTAAACCGAAAGTAAACCTAGGTCTTCCCCTAAACCCAGAACACTGGTCTCTAACGTCTCAAGGCATGATATCAAAAAGATCAAGATCCTAAAATCATGTCTCTTCATCCGTATCTAAACGTTCACAAAATTTCAAAAATTCCTCGAACATCTTGCACGAACAACGAATAGGATGATCCGAAAAAAGGGAGGAAACCGAGATGACAACTCGAGTTTTCCTTTCTACGCTAAACAAATTCCAAACATCTTTTTAAACGCCAACTTATCATAACAAGAATTATCCATATAAAAGATAGGGATTCAAGGCCACACTCGGCCAGTCCAGCTACATGCGACCATAGTCGGCCAACAACGAACGAAATAGAAACATACAATAATGCAGAAGAAAGCATTATCGTCGCGACCTCACAATTACTCATCAAAATCAAAGAACCCGACCATCGATCTACCGAGCGAATAGTCGTTGACATCCAGAGGAGCCATCACTTGGCTTACCTTACCCGTCTTGTCAGCAGTCTCCGCCTCGGCCTCCACCGTGTCTGGAGAAACGGGATTCGGGACCCACTGTTCCCAAATCCTCTCCTTGTTTGAGGAATCGTAAAATCCCTACTCCTCTCGTTCATTCGCCCGGTCTGCCTCGCATATTCGGCGCCGAACGAATAATCAGGGGCCTGCGTAAGGTATATTTCGTCCATAGCGCAGCAACACTCGCGATAATCCCCAAAGTCTTTGTAACCCTTCGTAAGCTCCTCGAATTCATGCGAGAACTCTTCGCGACAGGTCTTCATGACTTCAGCCATTTCTCTCTTCCAACGCTTGTAAGCACGACGAACCTCCGTCGCGACTGAATCCCTCTCATGACGACGAGAATTTTCCAACTCATCTCTCAGACGAGCAATCTCATTGTTGGTTGTCTCAGCCTTGAACTGAGCCATGCGTGCCTCCTGGCAGCTCGCGTCATGTGCTCGGTTCATCATAAGGAGACCTTGCAAAATATCTCGAAGTCAGAAAAAAACTCGTCCTTTCAAAAGAGAATAATAAGAACTTACCCTTTTGACTATCCACGACGCTTAGGTAAACTCTAGGATATCGCTAGACCCAACTACGCCCGGAGAATAGTCAAAACAAAGAAGCTCATCGAAATCGCCCTGATCGCCACTACTCCCACCTACTTGAATGTTTAAGTAGTCTTGTAGTATATTGTTGGAGGAGCACCGCTCGTTAGCCACTTCATCCTCGACGACGATGTGATTTTCCTTGCGAGTCTTCGGTCTTTCCTCTCTTGTGCAAACCGCGCACGGAACGAATCCATCCATGGTCGCCTCCGACCCTTCCTCAACCAGCAGATCTAGCTGGTGCCGAGAATGGTGGAGAGCAACAACACGACGAACCCTTTTCGGGTTAAACGTCGCCCAAAAACATAGGCAACCCCGAAGCAAGTGTCGGATGATATCCAGACCTTCCAGACTCGGAGGGAAAAGATTAGTCCTAAAAATAAAAATAAAATATATTTGAGATCAAACGTCACCGAAATAAATAAAAAAGAGAGAGAGGGCGACACTTGATCAAAGATACCTTTCAGCCCCATCTAGTCCTGAAGATGGAGAAGCCATTTGCTTCTACAGACGCATTGTCAACGCAGACGAAAAAAGAAGTGTTTCCGCCATTCATGATAGTTTGACACGAATTCCCTTATGATCGTTATCCCCGACCAAGGCCTCAACTGAATTATAGACGACTTCCCGACCGGGTTTAAGCAAAGCGTCAAGATTGTTGGCATCAAGGGTCATACCTAATTCGTAACTCAGCACAAGAATCTCGATAATATGCTGCAAACCACAGGAGTTTATTTGAATAATCGATATCTTGGAACAGTCAAGAAGTCGCACTATGATCTCGGGAATAGGAAATCACAAATGGTACTTCATCAGGTACACCTCGTAACATGTAAAGTAACTTTCAGGCGGAAACTCAGTAGCCTCTCCGGCCTCCGGAAGATGAAAGTCGAGTGATTCAGGAACTCGGCAATGGCTCCGAATGGCAGAAAGCCCGTTCTGAGAGTTTTGCTGAGACAACCCTCTACGGGGTTGGCTTGAAATGGAGGCAAGGCCCGCGTACCACGTCTGGGAGGTTTCACTTCTCCCCTGCGTGAGCCGAGTGAGCCAAGAATTCCACCTATGGCACAACATAATTGCGCTGCGAGCTGGAACAATCAGGGACAAAACGGTCATTACAAGACCTTCAGGAAATCTTTCTTCTCGAGGATATAACTTTCTTTTTATCAAAGGAAAGAAAGAGAGGAGAAAATCTTTTGATTCTTGAAAAATTTTGTGGAATTGTACAAGTGAAAAATTTGTAAAACCACTCCAAATACTTATAGAAGAAAGGATTCACTATTTCACCTCCAAGCTTTGGACGTCGGATTCCGCCTAATTCATTCAATATGCCTGAAAAACGCTCGCAAGAACATCACAGTTATGGCGAGCTGGGGGGCTAACTGTTGGGGTCAAAATCAGTTACGACGGAATCAACGTCAGAAACCTACCAGGAAAATGCGCCCTTTGTGAAAGAAAGAGATAATATCTCGAAAAAGGGGAACGAGAAAAACCAAGGTCAAATCTCGGCAGACTACGAAGGAATGGTCTGCATAAATGAGCCATCAGAAAAGTTTGTCTTAAGACCTCGGGTAAACATATCCCGAATGGCAATACGACAAAACGACTAGAAGACTTGATCATCCAACTTTCAAGACAGAGAAGTTGACTGAGAAAGACGTCCAGCTCGTTGAATGGGCAAATCAAACCACAAGAACCGACCAACTTGCCCATTCGGCGAGTTGGACGGCATGGGTCAACCAACTCGCCCGTTTGGCGAGTTGGATGAATCAATCAATTCATTTTCACCTCTTCCTCATTAACTCCCTCTTTCGAAACTTGATGGAACTTATTTTTTTCGTGTTAGTCGGGATTGACATTGGAACTTTACCAAAAGAACTCGTTTTCTCGAGAAAGGATCGGGTCAATCGTATGAGACGGTAAAGGTTAACTAAACACCCGGAATCACATTTTCCATACAAAATATTCTAACTCTCGGACGACGTCGTTTTAGGAATGCTCTTTTGATAAAATCATAAAAACGCCTAAGTCATAAAACGGCCCAAGAAGTTCTAAAACTCGGCTAAAGGCCCAGTCGCCATTTTATCCAAAATCGAGCCCAAACTTTTTGACTGTTTATCTTTTATTTTGCAGGAAGGGATAAATGTTAATTTTGGAAGATAAATGTCAAGATCGGAGGATAAATGTTAAGTTTCCAAAGATAATCATGAAGATCCAGGAAAAAAATGAATATTTCCATGAAGCGATAAATTCGACCAAGGGCAGAAGAGGAAAGAGTAAACCGCCTCTAGAGGAGTATATAAGGACTTCGAGGGTGATGATGCAAGGGACACACGAAAATCTGCACTGAGAGCAAACATAGCTTAGCACTTAGAGCATTTAGTTAATTTTTCCGTTTTTGTTATTCGAGTTGCGACTTAACTAGGGTTTTGCAGGCATAGGTTGTTAGAACTAGGGATCTCGCCGACAGCTCTCATATCAAAGGCTCATATCCTGTTGAAAATGCTCATATGAAAATTTGGAATAAGACATCTATTTGTTTTCTTTTCGATACTTACTTTACTTTTCGATCATTAATTCGTATTCTGACTGATTGGCGTGAAGTTTAGCAGATATCCAGGACTTCTGGGAAACTAGAGTTTACCCTATGTTCCTAATTCAACGGAAAACGACAGTGGGAATTTTGGTTTCCACATGAACGAGATTTGATAAGTCCACCAGAATTATTAGACGAGCTCTCGCATGCGCCTAACAGCCTAGTTCAATGGCGTATATTCTGGCAGAGAACCTACTCTCGTAATCGTCGATGTCCTACTTTCGAGATCCTAGTTAGCTACTCTAGAATGAAAGCATGAAGCACAACTCAATTCATGGATATAAACTTAACCTAGCAATCCTACTTTTGGGCTAATCCATGATTGATGTCATTTAACCCTAAATCTAATTGATGACTACTAAGACATTATTAAAGTAAGAACAATGGTCTGAATATAATTCATAGATAAAATATTCGGGTTCCAGTACAAATCTTCCTAAGAAGTTATGAATCTTCTCCCCTAAAAACCTCTAAGCTAAAAATCCTTGTGCACACCTTGCACACAGGCAAACCGGCACACTTTCGTTCACTCTCAATACATAAGCATAATATAAAACCCTAAAACTTAGGTCAAAAGTCATCCAGGGTACTTTCGTCATTTGTGTCTAACTTGGTCTTTGAATCGGCTGTCTGTGATCGATGGTTATATCGGGCTGTCGATCGACTGGGGTGGATAGATAAAGTTCTCCAGCACCGATATTTAAGACTTCTTCTCTGGCATCCATCAACCTTGTATTGTCTTCATTCCGATCATATATCGCAAAGATGTCCCCTTTAGGAGATGTAATTGCTTTCTCGAGAGGTTAGTTTGAGCACATAACCATAAATGATTCTTTTGCTAGGTCGGAGAGATACTTGATTTGGTAAATTTGACCGTCTATCAAAGGCTGTTTTATTATTTGTTCCATGTCAAAGAATATCGGTATGTTCCTGATGTTGAGGCATATACGCCCTCCTCTGACATCAATGATTGCTCCGGCAGTGGCTAGGAAAAGTCTCCCTAAAATAATTGGGTTTCTGGGTTTCTTGCTCGTATTTACGCAGTATGAAATCTAAAGGTATATCGCAGTCATGAATGCGTACGGCCACGTCCTCAAGTACGCCTTCCGCAATTCTAGTGGATCTATCAGCTAAAACGAGAGTGACTCTGGTAGGTTGAAATTGAGTTAACCCAAGGGTGACTGCAACTGAATAACGCATCATGTTTACACTAGAGCCTAAATCGCAGAGGGATCTTTAGAATATCTCATCGCCATAGTGCATTCCAGAAAAAAAACTACCTGATGGAATCTCTCATCACTAACTTCTTCGGATACCATCATCATGCAGTGCTCTGATTCATGGAATCCTCTCCATGCAAATCTTTCACGTACTGCTTAATAGCAAACGAGATGTGAATGGCATCGCTTAGCGGCATCTCAATGATTACTTTGTCAAATGCTTTCTTGCATATTGCTTTATCTAGCTGTTTCATTTTCTGCTGCAATTTATGGAAGAAAGGGGGCATTCGCTTGGTAGACCCTTGTTCTAACCGGTTCGATTGGTTCTGGATCAGAATGTCGATCGCTTCTCGCTTCAAATTATTGATCGATTATAGGTTCGGGATGTCGCTCGATTGTCGGTAACGGGTGTCGATCAATGTTTCCTACTTCTGTGATCTTTTCCTTTTGTTTATTGAATAATTCCTCAAGGTCGTTAGTCTGGTCCAATTCTTCAGTTTCGGGAGCGATTTCGGGAATTTGCTCGTTAGTTGCGAGCGAGACGGGGTACATTTTTTCTTTTTCCTCTGTCGTGATTTCCGTAAATTCATCAATAGTGATTCTTTCTTTAATGCCAGGGGTGAGTTTTCTACCTCTTCATAAAGCCATGACATTGCAATAGCTCATGGGGTAAGCGTCCGTTTTACCAGGCATGAATCCGTCCTCTTTCTTGGTAGACATAGCGTTATTCGCAACTTGGCTGTCTATCCTCTTAATGTGCTCGCTTAGAGTTTTGAATTTTTCCGTCATCTCTTAGTATGTCAGATCTAACTTCTCATTGAGGTCGGCGGCTATTCTACGATATCTTGTGAAGACTTGATTCATCCTTGACTTTGAACTTCTTTCGTGTCTGTCCACGGTGGCGTCGTAGTTGGTTGTGAAATTGCTAGTGCATTCCCTAAATCGTTGGTTGTTCAGACTCATCACATCAGAAAACTCAGTTCGCTTTTCAAAGTCAGGAGAAATAGCATCGTCCAGATGGGCCGCAATTGATGCCTGAGTTTTTCTAACTCGGATTGAGGCCTTCTCCTCTGCGAGCATTGTCGATTCCTTCGTTTCAGTGTCTCTCTTTTCAAAAGTTCTACCTAAAGTTATGGTCTCTATCAACTTTTTAGCATTTGTAAGGCTTTGGGTGCCAAATTTCCCCTCACTGGCTGTATCAAGCATGGTTTGATAGTCTAGGTTTAGTCCTCTATAGAAAGTGTTGACCAGTTGGGGTTCTGAGAATCCATGGTGAGGGCATGAAAGCTGGTAGCTATTGAATCTCGCCTAGGCATTTTTAAAAGAGTCGCGACTACCTTGAATGAATGTGGATATTTGTCTTCTTGGTCCCCAGTACCTCTCGTCGTCAAAGAAGTGATTGATGAAGGCGCTTCAAATATCTTCCAACAATTCAGGGATCTTAGTGGTAACTGGTTCAGCCACCTCATGGTGTCACCTTCAAGGGAAAAATGAAAATGTTTACAGTGATTGAAATTGCAGTTCACCATGTCTTCTAGCATCTCGATGTGATAGTTCGGGTGTTCAGTAGGAAAACCACTAAACTTATTTTTGTGCGCCATAGTTAGGAAGTCGATGTCAAGCTCAGAGCTTCCTGTATGGCTCTCTGACAATCAAATTTCTGACCTATTGGAATAGGTTCTGCTGTGGTTTAGGTATTCGAGCATTGGCAATTCATGCTTTATCTCACTCTTTGGAGATTTATTGAATTGATCAGGGATTGCAGCCCCCTGATGATTAATGAGTTGGCTTGCTTCATTTCTTTTATTGTTCATTGGTTCTATGAAGACTACATTCTTATTATCTGAATCAGTAAAGGCGTACTTACCTGCTTCCAGCTGATCTGTATCGATTGATGGCAATGGAAGGGTTTTGGCCGACAATAGTGGACTCGCGTCGATCAATTCCGGATGAGATCCGTCGATTGATTCTTGTTTTCCTGAATCCATATTCTCTCCTCTTTAAGTACATGTGTCAAAGGATCAGGGAAAGAATAATTTAGTAAACAGTAAAGTAAAAATCTAGACAGTGTTCTAAACGAAATCTAATGGTAATAAGAAAGAGTCCCCGGCAACGGCGCCAAATTTGATGTGGGGTTTTATTTCACTTTTAAATTAACCCTATTTCCCACTTTTACTCTCTCAGATAAGAGGCTCAATGTAGTACTTAGGGATCAAATCCACATAGACTCTAAGATTTCACAATAGATTTATTGCTTTCGAATTAAAGCTAGATAAATAATAATAATAAAAAAGCGATTTCAAGATTGATTTGGTTTCTGAAGGTTAAAATAAGGGATTAGACTTAGGGAAAATTCCCATGTAAGATCAGGTGTTGCATATTAAGATTTCTAGGATTTTAATTAAGCACCGTTCTTGAACTCAAACCTTAGGGTTTAGGAGATCACTCTCGCGCATCTCGACAGAGTGTCGATCGGTGACCATAAGTCTGTATCGACCGGTGCTCTTTCTAAACAGTACTGGTTACGCGGTTTGATAGGTTCTCTAAACTTCCAATTCAACTCTTGTTTGTTACCAGTTATTTAGATTGTTTATGATAGGTTCATGGTCATAACCAGGCTCTCGCTTGCGCTATGGAACCCTAACTTCTAAGATTGAGGTGATCAGATTCAACTTAGCATTAATAGCAACATAAACAAAGAACCAAGAAGATTAGCCGAACAATTCTATTAAATCAACAATACATTACTACCATTGAAGAACCCTAAATTTAACGGTGAATTAGTCAGACATAGCAATAAAGAACATGAGTAAAGTCCGAATGAATTGCATTAAATAGTTGAGTAGCAACATAAGGAGTTCAAGATCTTCTTTGTAATGATGATCAGATCTCTCTCTCCAATAGATGTAGCAAGTTGTTCCAACTCTTAGCTCTTAGAACTCTCTTAAAAGACAACTCTTTTCTTTTCTTTTCTCCGCCTCCTCAAAACTAAGATAGAAAACCCTAAAAAAAGGTCTAAATTTTGGCCAGGGACTTGTCTTGCAAATGATAAAACTCCTGGGTAAAACTTGTAATTTCTCTGGTCTTCATTAATCTCGCAACCGACTTGGCTTTCAATCGGCGCACAATGTGTCACGTCGATCGATGCTTCATTAATAAACTGAATCCACTTGAGTTTCTGGCTGAGCATCCTAAATGCTCCAAAATACCCCAAAAGCTCCAATTGTTTCCAATGAGTACCTAGACCCGTAAATACTCCAAAACATAGTCTAGACACACATAATAGACCCTAAATAGAGCCTATAACATGGCACAAAACTGGTAATAAATAGGCTATATCAGATAACATAAACAGTGGTTGGAAAATAGATTATATAGATTAAATCACCTCGAGGAGTCTTTTTGCAAATAGGGAAACTTCAAGGCCAAAAGTGCAATTCTGAAAACTTATGTCGCAATGTCAAACAGCTTTCGTGTCGATCGACACCAAGGAGGTCTTGATCGACAGTCTCTCCAAATATTGACTCTAACTTCTGTTTTCTTTCACAACTAAGGGTTTTCTTCTCTTTAATCTCCAAATGGCTCCATGATCTCTATAATTCTCCAAAACGTGCCTAAACCTGAAAAGACCTCAAAAAAGGCTCGGACAATAATATAAAGACTCTATAAAGGAGTTATACCATGTCCTAAAATTGGTAAAAAGCATGGTATATTAGTTACTCAGGTGCTAGTCTTACTACATTCAATGTATGTATTAACAAAGAATTAGGGTGCTCCCGTGGTCCGGACTTTGAACATTTTGCTCCATGTATAAAACCTGAGGTTTGCTTACAGTACTTTACAAGCATACTTCATGCTTCATGCGTTCTGTCTAGCACTTAGAATTTTGACACATGAATATGCACGTTACGTACGATGGTTTCCAACATAGATTTGGCATGTGGCCTTTAAGCAAGAAGTAGGTATATTTGACAGCATACTCAGGCTTGCGTGGGCCGATTTAGCCGTAGTTGTATACCTTTTGCTTCATTTTAATGGCTGCGCCACTTGTATGGAAGTGTGTAAATTTTCTCCCTTTACAAAATCTCGTTTTGGATACGATACCATGAATTTGTACTTATGCTTCATGTGATTCAAGAATTGGCATGTTTCTTATGATTCTCCCTTTGTAAGAATGAGTGTGTAAGCTTTCTACGCAGCAATTTGCATGTTATGTATTCCTTGCCTAAGAGTAAGCGTGTAAGGTTCTCATGTAGTACTTTGAATTTTATGGAATATGCTATTTGCCTAAGAGTAAATGTGTAAGTTTCTCAGGCAGTACTTTGCTTTTTATGTAGTATTGTCCGTGCCTAAGAGTAAGCGTATAAGTTTCTTAGGCCATACCTTGCATTTTAAGTAATATGCTCCCTAGCTAAGAGTAAGTGTGTAAGATTCTCAGGCTGTACTTTGCATTTTCGTACCATGTCTCATGCATGGGAGTAGGCTCTTGAGCTTCCAGACATGAGTTACTATATTTAACTGTATACTATGGCTTGTGATAGCCCATTCCTGCGATTGTCAAATATTTTTCATGTGTCATATTTTGTGGGTTTTCCACTTATGCGCAAGATCACAAGGTTTGGTAATCCCTTTTATACATCCTAGTAGTCGGATCTCAGTTAGATCCTTCCATATCCCTAAATATGGAAAGATCTACCCTTAGTAGAAACATTCCATGTTAAAGGAAAGAAGGAACCCCGCTCTGAAGCCAAAATTTGTCTAGGCAGGAATCGAAAGTCAACGTCATGCTCAGAAGCAGGAGTAGTGAATCCCTCAATTAGTTATCCCAAGAAGTATGCCCCTTATCATTTGATTTCAAGGGTGAAGTCTAGAGATTACATGTGCACTTCTACTCGACCAGAGTCATAGCTCTTAGCACGATTATAACTAGTAGGAGTATGACGTCGCTTCTTCAGCGTTCTTATGGTTCTTCTAGCTTGAACCACTTAGAAACCCGGTAGTAGCGATATCATTGTGAGTAGTCAAAGGAGACTTATTGTTACTTAGGTTGTTCAGGCACGGAACAATATGAGATTGTATGATCTTTCGTGATTCTTGATCACATATTTCCATTACAGTGATTTACGTGGCCCATATTTTTAGCGCAGGGCCTTGATGGCAAGTACTCACCTGTTTGCCTGATCCGAATGGTACATGCCCATATCAAGCAAGAGAATTTTATATATTACTTCAGAGAGTACTTTATTTTATTGTTTTTATGAGCCTAGGCTTAGATATGGGCTGGAGAAGGATCTTCTGAACAGCTTCTCCCTAATGAAGCAGTATCGTTCCTCTTTTATTTTATCTTTCTGCTTGGTCTTTTGGGGACGTACCCAGACTGTAGGTAGGAGAAGTTCCATACTAGTTAGCAGTCGAGTGAATACTATGCGTTTTCTCTTTCCTTTTAGGAAGAACGGGACCCTTCGTTGAAGCGTGGGGGCTGAGTCTCTCCAGCATTACCCTGAGATATTTAAGTACTTTGCATAGGAACCTAGAGTTCATGTCAATTCCTCTCTTGAACGCGGATGTTCTAAAGAAATTGTTCTGATCCCAGAAGATTTTTAGGTTTTATCCTTGGGAACCTGGAGGTTCCACATAATTAGTGCCCTGATCCTGGACGATATGTAGATTTTATCCTTGAGAAGTCAGAGGTTCTAAGGAATTCCTTTTCATGAACTGGAGGTGTATTATTATTTGCTATATCAAATCTAGAGGTTGTATTGACTTAATGTGACATCGCACTTTGTTCTCAGGAGGTGGACCACTCTCGATGTTGATTGGATGTGGGTCATAGTCGTGATTGCATTTGATGCCTTTTTGTGGAGCCATTCAGAATGTCTTCATGCTCTATAAGACAGCTTCCTAGTCGGTAGAGATCTGTGGTACGCTTGGTCCTGCAGTCCCGGATACTCTTAGCTGGTTTCAAGGCTTTCCATATTGGCACTCCAAAATCTTCGATATATTTTCTTGAAACACCGAAATTATGGCATAAATCGTCCTGAAACCCGTAGGTTAGGGGATTTATCCTCATGAAACCCGTAGGTTCTAAGATTTATCCTCTTGAAATGTGGAGAGTCTAGGATTTATCCTCTTCAAACCCCAATGTTTTGAGATTTATAATCTTTAAACCCAGAGGTTTCAGGATATTGGCGAACTCTAACTTTTACTCTTCAAACTCCGGCTTCTGGAGCATTGTTTTTCAAAATAGTGATACTACCACCAAGATCGGATGAGCTTGGAAGTAAAGTAATAACTTACTGCTTATATAACTAATGTTGAGCTAGCTTTTTTGGATGACTGTATCGAATCTCTGTGTTGATTGAGCACACATGGTAGTGCTTGCTTCTTTCTTCTCTCACCAGTACGATACGCTCCACGTCCTCGGATTATGTCAACAATACTTCTCCATCATTCATCTTGGATAGCTGGGGTTGACATTATCTCATATGGACCTTATTCCAAATTGAATCGGAGGCATGAATTGGCCCTGTCAAGAGCAGGAAAAGTTGTTTACATATCAGGAGTTGACATGGCTACGATGATTCTTCCTGCAGTGGATTAAGAACCCTCACTTCCTATGTAGGATTTAGGAGGAAGTATATTAGAGATGATTTATGCATAGGAGTAAGTACTATTTCTTCATATGCAGGTGTTATCGTTTTCTTTTCCATACTAGGAGATAATTAGTCCATTTTTGCTGTTGATCATCCATAAATGTTTCTTTGCATATATTTCTTGGACTTCCTTCTTATGTAGGTGATGTTCTCGTTATGGTTGTTCTCTGATCTCATTTGGGTGAGAAATTCTCCGTGTTTTGTGATGTCATTTAATGACTCATTCTGGCTGTTCTCTGCTCCCTCCTCGGTGAGCCACTCTCGGCGTTTTGTGGATGTGATTTATTGACTTGTCTCTTCGTCTTGAATCCCCTTTTTTGTGGGTAAGTTAATGGGATTTGTTGAGGCGTTCTTGACATGATGTATTTTATTGTTCTGGCAGAGTATAAATATCCTAAACAATTAATTATTAAATTAACCCTAATCTTAAAACACAAATAATACTCTTGCCAAGAGAGATCATGTGTAGTACTTAGGGATATAATCCACATAAAGCAATGCCACACAATATATTTCTTATTTCTACTGACTAATCTAGGTGAATATATATATTAGTTGAGAATAATCAATTAAGGAAATTTCTCTAATCAAGAAAGAGAGATGCAATATGCTAATAATTCAAATATGGAAATATGCTAATAATTCAAATATGGAAATATGCTAATAAATTAACCAGATGTAAATGTAATTATACTAGATCTAGGGTTTCGAGCCTAATGGATTATATGGAATATGAATCACGGAAATGTAAATATTCTAGAACTCAAATATTAACTATTCTGTCACTTTTAACTCCAACACATGTATGCGAGCAAAAGGAAAGACCATCGATTGACGGCTAAGGCATGATGTCGATCGACGATGAAATCAGAAGGAAGTGTGAACGATATTTGACATGTCCACCATACTTATTAGACCATCTCTCGCATGCGCCTAAGTTCAATGGAGTCTATTATGGCACATAACCTACTCTCTTAGTCGTCCATGTCCTACATTCGAGATCCTAGTTAGCTACTCTAGAATGCAAGCATGAAGCACAACTCAATTGATGAATATTAACTTAACCTAGTAATCCTACTTTTGGGATAATCTATGATTGTTGTCATTCAACCCTAAATCTAGTTAATAACTACTTAGACATAATTAAAGAAAGAAAAATAGTCTGAATATAATGCATAGATAGAATACTAGTGTTCCAATACAAATCTTCTTAAAGGGTTATGAATTTTCTCCCATAAAAACCCTGAACTATAATAGAAAACTAAAGCTCCTTGTGCACAAAATTATGCACTTCATGCACACTGGCCTGTCACTAAATACATAAGAATAAATATAGAAACCCTACAACTTAGGTCAAAACTCGTCCATGGCATTTTCATCATTTGTCTCTAACTTGGTCTTTGAATCGGATGTCTGCAATTTGGACGTATCGATGGCAAGTGTCAAGCATCGATCGACCTTGGTATTTTAACATTGGTCGACGCCAAGGTTGAGTTGTCGATCAGCGACTGTCTTGTACTTCGTCTCCTCGAATGATCAGTTACGGATTCTTCTCCTCTAAATGCTCCAAAAGCTTCAAGTATCTCCATATATCTCCAAAACGTTCTTGTACCTGTAAATACTCCAAAACATAGCCTAGACATACATAAGAGACCCCAAATTGAACTTATAACATGGCCTAAAACTGGTAATAAATAGGCTATACCAACTTCCCCGGACTTACCTTTTGCTTGTCCTCAAGCAAAGCAAGCATGTGAAAGAGGTTTTGAAAAGTGGAGACTCACATAATGTCTAAGTATAATTGTCACCCTACTTTGTTGCAACCACATCCTATTAAGTCAATCACAAAGAAACTTTATATACCATATCCTAGTATAGAAACCAGATCCAGTCTACCAAAAACTTAGCAAATACTAGTTTGACTCATCTCTTTACTGATTTCATTTCTTTGCATAAAATAAAGTACAGGCTTTACATTGGGCAAAGTTGTAGGTGAATAGTGGGGTCATCGGTAATGTACTATCCCTAGCTTCCAACAATGTGTGATCGTTCTTCCAAATTAGAATAATGGGATCATCGTTAATGTAGCTATCCTTTTGCATCTTGGGAAGTCATCTCAATCTTTTAATCTTTTAGGTAGATGCTGAAGAGAGAGAAATGAACCAAAGGAGCAATGACTTGTACCTACAGACTTGCAAAAGGAATCTTATCCAGTGTATACCAAGCCCCAAAGCAAGCAAATAATGTCAGGATTAGTGTTGGAAATGAGCTTCGGTTCCTTCAAACTTTCTAAGCGAGTGTGATATAGTGGCAGGATGATCCACTTTGATATCTCTAGTAATCTCTGCAAACAACCTTCTAAGAATGGTGCTAAAGTGTGGTAAGTCAATAATAAATCTTGATCCTAGTCTCCTTCTTGGCTCAATAAAACCTTTTTGATAAACTTATATATATAGTTAATAGGATTAGCGAACTTCCCCAGACTTAAATTACACTATCCCAAGTGTAATCTGTCCCGGATTGGTTAGGAAAAATCAAATCATAAGTAAATAGTGTAAGTATAAAACTCGATACCTCTCTCTATAAGGGAGTGTCAATCGATTGTAGGCGTGAGGGGTCGATCAATGGTCGCGATCCATTGTCGACTGATGGTGCCTCTATGGTGTCAATCGATGGTGGACTCAAACAGTATACAAAAAAATGTAACGCTCAAAAAAATAGTAGTATAACTAAAACGAATTAAAGACTTACTAAACAGTGGGTTGCTTCCCACTCAGCGCTTGGTTATAGTCTTAAGATCGACGTTGTGAATTCTCTGACTAGTATGGAGGTGGATCAACATTTGGAAAACAAGTGTCTACATATTCTTTGCTCTTCTAAAACCTTGTACTAATAAAGCTCCTTAGTTCCCCATCTCCTCTGGTTTTCTCATTCCTTATAACCTCTCTAGCAACCTCCATTGAATGCATTCTCCTTTGTAGGTTCTCAATCTTGAGCTGTAGCATTCCAAGTATGGCAGCTGTAGTCTCTGATATATCCTCCAATTTCTGAGGAATATCTTCCTACATCAGGCTCTGAGAAAAAGCAATCTCATCGAATCTATCTTCCAATTGCGTTTCTGCTGCGGTCTTCTATCCGTTGGCTTCAGTGTCGATCGGTGGTCTGGTGTTGCCATCGATCGATGCCAGTCCGTCTGCCCCAATCACATGCTGTCTCTGAAAAATATCCAAATCTTGTTTCATCTCATCCATGCGTATGGTCAACCGGTGAGGCAATTGTCTATAGGATAGTAGACATCATCCAGCCTCATGTAGAAATCATCCAGTGACATCTCTTGAGCTCTGTAGATCTCATGCACAATATCATCAATCTCTGCTTTGTTGTATGTCCTTTGATTCTTTTTAGACTTAGCGATCTTTTCTGCATGTTTTGGTAAACATATGTAGCTCTGCTCAAACATATTAGCTCTCTCTTGAACTGCTCTGATGTCTTCAACTTGCACATTCACTACTCTTCTGTCTGTAGCTCGTGCATTACCATTCTCATCTATGTAGATGCCATACTTATCTTTCTTTTCCCAATGGAAAAGTCTTTTGCCCTTAGCATCAAAACCTCTCGTACCTTGCTCAAAACGCCAGTCAATCGATAGTGGGTTGATCCAATCGATGGATTATGCAGAATATAGGCATTGGAAGGATGAAGTCCGTGTACCTCCGGAAAGGTGCTATCGATCGATCCTCGATGGATGTCGTCAATCAATATAGGATGCTTGGAAGTTTATGGAATATTACAGATCGTCTTGTTCTTTTGCTCCTCAACGTCGATCGACGTTGTAAGTTGTGAGTCAATCCATGGCTGTTGTTGTTGTTCAAATAAAGTACCCGATCCATTAACCATAATAAGGGCATCTGCTACATCCTCCTAAAATATATATGTAGGATTCTCCCATAAAGAGCCCATGCACATCCCTTTGGGTCTCTGAAAATTCTAAACTCACCCGGTGTAAGATGACCTATATCTATATCTTCTGCTTCAAGTTCGTGTTTTGGTTATTGCCTGATGTCGTTCGATGGCCAATAGATGTCGTCGATCAATGCTCGATTATCCAAATTCGTGTTCATCACCCAACAAACGTCTTCTGATGCTAGGCCGCAATATTCAATCAACTCTTCCTTTACCTAGTCTTCATTGTATTCTTCGCAAGCTTCACTGTATCCTTAGCATGTCGGACGTGTGTCGATCGATGCTCGATAACCAAATTGTTGTCCGAAAAGGTTTCCAGCTCCATTAGCTATCGCAAGTATATCTGCTACATCTTCTCTCGTGACATTTAGTAGTCTGCCATCCATAGCTCTTGCATGACCACCTGGATCTCTCATGATACCAAACTCATATGGTTGTAGATACCATATTCCTTCTCGCATTCTGCTGAATCTATTTCGGGCTCTGCTGATAGATCAGTATCGATCGATGGCGTAAGCTGACCGTCGATCGATGTCGATTTCCTGAGTCGATGGGAAATTTGATAGACACCAGCCTCTTCCATAGCAATACCACGATACTTGATTATCTCTTCTTCTCTGTAATCTTTGTCATACTCGAGGTACGCTGGCATTTGTTTATCGGTTTTGGAGTAGGGCTGTCGCTCGATAACAAAGGGTGGGTGTCCACCGATTGCTGAACTGCAAATGCGTCGATCGATTGTCTGGGATGGGTATCGATCAATGCTCCATCTTTTGAAACTTCATTGAAATCATAATCGCCAAAGCATGTGGGCACAATTTGTGCATTGTTACTCAATTCAGTCAGAGTAGGCCCTGCTTTTATTCTTGACAGGTTCATAGAAAATATTTTGATCAATTAGAGATAGATACAACCTGTTTAATATCATATCATATATAGCTCCCACGGTTGCCATGAATGCTCTCCCAAGTAGTAGTGAAGAATTCCAATATATCCTGATGTCCATCAAGTGGAAGTCTACTGGGACTAGGGTGTTGTTAATCTGTATTTTACTGTTCCTCCTGAATACACTTTTGAGCAGTCTACAAATGTGAAAGAATCATTGGAAGGTTCCACTTTCAGGTTCAGCTCCTTTGCCATAGTTTTTGACATAATGCTCACTGATGATCTAATATCATAGAGGGCATTGGGGTATTTGTTTCCCTTGATGAAGCTTGGGACCACGAATTTCCCAGGATCGATTTTTCTTCTTTAGACAAGTCCTATATTTCATCTTTTCTCTGAGATGATTGAACATGATCTCTATATCAGCGTCTTTCTCCCTTGTTTTCCTGAAAAAATCCACAACCTGTGATTATAATAAGCTACATTAAAAGGAGTATCTAAAAAATTTTGAAAACGTTTTTGACAAAGCTATCCATCTCTTTTTCATTGGCTTCTCTGATCTGGAGAACTTGGTATTAGGCAGGATTTGCACCCTAAAATTCAGGGTAAACGAACATATCTTCCTCCAAGACCATGGTCCTTGTCCAAGGCAGAGAAGAAGATCTTTTGCAGGCGTCTATTTGACTTCAAAGGGCAAGATGGATATTGTTCTAACATTTCAAGAGGTGTCACATTGGATGACTGTAAAGTCACAACTGAAATCACTTGATTTTCATGTCTTAATGCAACAACTTCTGCCGATTGCGCTTAAAGGATTGTTACCCAAAGGACCATGGATTGCAATTTTTAGGTTATGCGCTTTCTTCAGTCTATTGTGTTAGAGAGTGATTGATAAAAAGAAGCTTTTGGTTATGGAAGCTGAGATTGTTGAGACTCTGTGTTTGTTTGAAATATTTTTCCCTGCAAGTTTCTTTTTTTCATGCTCCCTTTGACTGTGCATCTACGAAGAGAAGCCCGGCTTGGTGGACTCGTCCACTTTAGATGAATGTACCCATTTGAAAGGTTCGATAGATATGACAAGTTTCTTTGATACTCATTGCTTTTGTTAACCTATCTACACTAACATTTATTTCAGGTACATGAAAGTCCTCAAAGAATTCGTAAGAAATCTTGCAAGACCAGAGGGGTGCATCGCTGAGTCCTATCTAACTGAGGAATGTATCAGATTTTACTATGAATTTTTGAAGAAGACAACAAATGTCCAAGAGAAAATAGATAGAAACATGTAGTATGAGAACAACTCTATCTTAGAGGGTCGTCCAATATCTACGACACTGAAGTTACTCTTAGTAAAATAGAAAAGAAAGTTGCACATCTTGCTATCATCCAAAACACGGCTCTCATCAAACCTTATGTAGAGTAAGTATCATATTAATATTTCATTGACTCATTTTTTTTATGATCCACCATTTGATTTATTTATTATGATTTTCAATCTGTTAAAAGTGAGCATCTACAGTATTTACAAGACACATATGAAAATGTCGTTGAGATAGGTCAACATTATGTAGTATGCATACTAAGAATTTTGCAACTTGGCTAAAAGAACAGGTACTGAATTGTTTTCCAAATTTTTCTTGTTATGTTCTGCCTACTGTATTGGTGCTCGACTTATTTTCACTTTATCAGGTGCCTCTTGATTCTACAGAACATGGAGAAAGACTTAATTGGATAGCTTATGATCCACATTGTTCTGCAAGGTCGTATACATGATTTATAGTTAATGGGGAGAGGTTTCACACAATATCAGTTGATAAGAAAATTCAGAATAGTAGGGTTTATTATGAGGCTACGGCAATTTGTAGATCTAGTGCCAAAGATACATCACAAGTGGTAGATTTGGTATCTTACTATAGCACAGTAATTGGTCCTTTTGATGGATTACAATGTCTTCTATGTTCCTTCGTTCCGGTGTCAATGGGCCGTTAACGGTAATAGAGTGACGATTGAAGATGGTTTTACACTTGTTAACATGAATCATAGTCAAGCCTCCTTTGCAAGTGACCCGTACATACTAGCATCTCAAGCGAAGCAAGTCTTTTACTCTAGGAAGATGAGTCATCAAATTGGTATATTATCATGGGAGGTCCTTCTAGAAGATACAGTAAGGAAGATATTCAAGAGGGAATTGCAGACATTGGACCATTGCCATCAAATATTGACATGGTTGTTAACATTGATGAAGCTGAAAATGCCATATCTGATTGTGAAGGCATATATGTGTGACATGTAGCCTTATTGACTATTCTCATTGATGGTGTCTGTGATTTTTTCTTGTTATTTCTCTCTTTGTTGGTGTTTGTGTTGATTGCTTGGTCATTCATTGTCTGCTTATTTCGTTTTCACTTGTTTACATATTGTTCTGTGTTTGTTTTGTTGTTCTGTTTTGTATGGAGTCAACTTTTTCTTTAATATTTTGCTTCAGGTAAACTGAAATGGGACGTTCAAAGAACAACAAACACAGAAGGAAACTAACAAAGAAACCCAAAAAAGTAGATGAAGAAGTTGAGTTCGTGTGTACTGGGAAGGAACCAGTGCAAGCTGAGGAACATGTGGAGGAAGAAGAGCAAGCGGAGGAACATGTCCAGAAAACAAAGAAGGAAGTGCAAGAAACAGAGCAGAATTTGCCAGAATCGGAGCATAATGCCGAAGAGCATGAAGGTGAGATTAAACATACTTATGTTTCAAGTTCCCGTAAGAGAAAGCGTGGACTAACAATGATGAGAGACCTAGCTAAAGATCCAAATACCAGAGTTCATGTGGATTTCACTTTCATGGGAGAAGCTTATGGTCCTGGTTTAGTCAAGTTGTCTTCATATTTAGGTCCATTGGTAAGGGAACACGTGCATGTTCACTAGAAAATTGGAAAAAAAAAAAACTCAGTGAAGAAGTCAAGATAGTGCTCTGAAAATCAGTCCATGTGACAGTTTTCATACAATGACAACAAGTCTATCTGTGAAAATATCAAGTTACTGATTATTGATTTAGTTAGTGAGTGCATGCAAGGTTTGAAGTCGTTGATGACTACCGAAGGGTTGCAGTTCTTAAGCAGATGGGAGGATTATGGAGATCATCCAAGTCATGCATAGTTTTCCAAACTAATGAAGCTGAGACTAACCAACAAAGGATGAATCTCAGACTTAAGAATGTTTCTCCAACATAGTGGCGCAAATTTGTTAAGCTGAAAACTAGCCAAGAATTCAAGGTATACATTTCAAACTGAGTTAGATATTTATTTGAAAGTAAATAACATGTTAACAACTATATGCTAGGTTCTGAGTGATTGCTACAAGGAAAGAAGTCGCAAACAGATTCCTCACACATGTAGTCGAAAGGGAATGGTTAGACTAGTAGAAGAGATGGTAAGCATACTATCTTGTTGTTGTTTCCTTT
The DNA here is from genome assembly GCA_905132765.1 of Moricandia arvensis. NCBI lineage: Eukaryota > Viridiplantae > Streptophyta > Magnoliopsida > Brassicales > Brassicaceae > Moricandia > Moricandia arvensis. Next base: position 53,218 of record CAJHQP010003043.1, read on the forward strand.
TAAATGTTCAAACAAGGCTATTGACATTTAATTTTGCCATAGAAAAATAGTTCTAAATACCCATTTGAAGTGTCAAGACTTAAGATCTGGGTGAAGTCACGTATCAGAAAAGATGGAACTCCTATTAACAAAAATGCCGCTCAGAAGATTGTGAGTTTAAAACATCATCTGGTACTCCAATCTAAACAAACTTCTAATGTTTCTGGTTTGTTTTTTTGATATACAACAAAAGGCAGCTGAGATTGTTAATGGTGCTAATCATTCGTCTGGTAAAAATCAAGATGAAGATACACTTATCCAACTGTTAGGAACTGATAATTCTGGTCGTATGAGAGAAATCAGCGGAAATATGAGTAAGGCGAAATTAGCTTGCTTCAATGTCAAGCATAAGTTTATTTCCGAAATGCAAGAGAAGCAAATTCATCTCCAGTAAAAGGTTAATGAGTTAAATGCTGAACTTGCCAAAACAAAAAAACAGGTAAGATACTTATTAATTAATAAGTCTGATATAAGTTAATAACATACTTATAAGCTTTGTGATGGGTTTATGTTATAAGACAATGAAATGGGTGAAAACTCTCTTGCAAGAGTAAGTCATATATATGAGATCAATGACTATTTTACCCTTTCACATTTCAACTCCTGACCATTTAACGGAGTGTTAACAAGAGATCACAAAAGAGGTGTCTTCTAATTGATTGGGCTGATGAAGATGGGAACGTTGGTGAGGGTCGTATCATTTCTTCTGGCCCAGATGACATAGTGAATGACATCCGATTGGGCCTTAAGGATGTTAAAGTCTTGGTTAATGCTACTAATGAACCTGAAGCATTCCTCTGGAGAGCTTCGACTAACATGTGCACACTTAAGGAAATTTTTTATCATATTATTGTGTGGCCTAAGAATAAATGTGTTTAACTAAGTTTGGGGCTTGAACGAGAAGACATTGCACCTCTGGTAAATGTTTTCCTTTTAAATTCCCATACTGATTAAGGTAATGATTTGGCCTTTGATGAAATTGTTTGTTGAATGTGTTTTACAGGGCTCGAAAACAAATTCTCTCAACAAAAATAAACTACTGGATTTGTCTGATGATAGTCTAATTGTTGGTGAAGGTCGTTGTCAGACACAAGAAGCAAAAACATTGGTTAATGGACTTCCTCTCAGACCTAAAGCATTTAAAGTCTTTCTAGATGTTGTACATGAACATGAAACAGATTTATAGAAGCCTACGATGGATCTTGCATACCTTGAGGATTGCTTACACTTTTTTATATCATGTGATGCTCTCAAAGTTGTCTTTAACAAACCACCAGAAGTAACAAGACAACAATCTCCTGCTTCATACAATGCGTCTTCAGACAGAAACGCAAGAGAAACATGTATAAAAGTTGCATCTGTAGGTTCTAAGTATCATGAAAAGAGTGTAGAAAAAGGTGCAAAACCAGCAACAACAACATCATCTCCAACTGAGAAGTCTCGAGTAACAAATCAGATAATATTTTTGCTTAGTTTATCAATCATCTAATTAATCTATGCGCTTTAAGCTGTAACACTGAATCAAAAGTGCAAATTGATGGACATTGGTGGGAAGAAACAAGTTGCTGCTGAAGAACGTGTGCATTCAACAGACCCAAATCAAATGGTCCACTTTTTACGCTTAGGTCTCAGTGCAACTAGAGTTGGGTAGATGCAGTTGTTGTAGATGATGCAGAAGTTTGGAGGAAATATGATGAGATAGAGTGTTTGAAAGATGCACATGGTTCATTAATCGCATGGCCAATTGATAAACATATCATATTTTAAATTGTTGTAAGTGTTGTGCTTTTTATTTTACACCTGCATATGTCATTGCTTAACTGATAAGAGTTTTTATTGTTGCACCCTGCTGGGGGAATGAAAAACCATGGTCCTGACATATCTATTTTCAAGCTAGGCTAATGAACTTATGTTTTCTTTTTCTTCTGACTTTGCTTTGTGTTTTCAAAATGCACATGTAACACTTATGTCTAATGACTTATATATTTGCTATAAATTTTATGGATGGTAATGTCTTATTAATATGTTTCTATTTTTAATACAAATAATCGAAAACAACCATATCATAGCTCTCAAACAATGTAACAATAGCAAAAAAAAAGCAGTTATAATCACAAATCTTAGCATTTAAAATTTCCTACGAGTTAAAGTATAATAAGATATTTCAAAGGTATAACAACTTTTAGTATATCACTTATCAACATCAATTAAGAAAATGTGTATGCTGTTGTAGAATGCCCTAGCATGACACAAAATATGTATCGTAATCAATTTTTAACACAAAACGGTTGTGCCATAGTTACGTGAATAACATCACATATTTATTGCTATCATATGCGCACATATCGTAGCGTCAAAAAAAAAAACTATCGTAAATGGTACCTATGATGACAGCCGAATACATATCATTTATGAATTCGCTATCAAACATCTACTATAGTGTATATCCCGCAATACCAATGTACATATTTCTTGTAATGCTTATCATGATTAGTTTGCTTTTGTTTGGCTTGCTTCCAAAAAATCCATCAATATAAAAAATGCATAGACTTCTATTTACATGAAAGTAGGTTCCTTAAACAGATTCTATCTTATAACCACACAAAAGAGATATATGAGAAGTAGGTACACTTCTCGACAGAAGCATAACCAAAATGAGAAAGCAGAGCTCCAAATGTAATTCCTACGGAGAAGAGAACTTTTTGATGTCGTCATCATCATCATCTCAACCCTCTTTGAAATATAAATCACATGTCACTGCTTCTTTCCCTGCAGATTCTAGAGAAACTAAAGATTTTCCTTCTCTAAGGACATGGGTTATATCCCCTTGTTCGAACAATTTAACACAAACCTTAAGCTTCTCGGCAGTATATGTTATGTGCTTACGTTTAAACTCTGACGCCCCAAGGAAACAATAAAAAAGTTACATTCTTAAGTGAGGCAACAATAAACAATTCTACCCAGTAGTTCCACTGGAGCCGAGTGAATTAAGATTTAAAGAAGTCACAATTCTACCCAGTAGTTCCATTATTTACAAGACAAGTCTCTAACCGTGTTTTAGGCTATTATTAGGTTAATTATCTATTTTGCATGATACACTTGTTTTACAACCCTTTTGATATTTGAAACCTTGACGGCTACCTTTGGAGAGAGAGAGATCTTCCAACATCAGACTAAGATCTTGAACTCCCTTGTTTTATTATTCTTATATGTCTATGCAATTTATATATCTATCCATCATGCTTATCACAATCATGTCCGAGTAGTCTATTATTAGATTTTGGGTTCTTCTAAGGTAGTTTAATGGCTTGTTGATGTTATGAAATTTTTAGGGTTATTCTAAGAGTTCTTTATTTAAGTAGATCTTAATGCTAAGTTGAACTTGATCACTTCAACCTTAGATTATAAAATGTTATAGCGTAAGCTAGAGCTTGGTTATACCCTGAAACATATCTTAAACAGTCTAAAACTCTAGTAACAAATAGAGTTGAATTAAAAGTTTAGACAACATATCAAATAAACAAATCGCATATGTTTTAAAGTAGCGTTGATCAATACCACGCAGTGGCTGTCGATCGACACTCCGTTAAGAATCACGAGAGTGACTTATCTAAACCCTAGAGTTTGAGTTCAGAACAACGCTTCACTAAAACCCTTAACGTTCTGTTAGTTTGCATTACCTAATCTACCTGAGAGTTCCCCTAAGTCTAATCCTTCCTAATAATCTTCACAAACTAAACCAATCATTAATTTACTTTCACAAATCAATACTTTCATCTAGCTTTATTTCGAAGCAATAAATCTATTGTGTGATCTTAAAGTCTTTGTGGATTTGATCCATAAGTACTACACTCAACCTCTTATTTGATAGAGTGAAAATTTGCTCATAGAGTTAATTTGAGAGTGCATAATAAAAGTGACATCACATACCTAGACCTGAAAATACTCTAAAATAGATTTCAAACACATATAATAGTATCTAAAAGAATATATATTATTGATTCTCTTCTCTCTCTCTCTCTCTTTTAAATCTAAAGAAAATAAAAGATTGAGATGGTTTCCTGAGATGCAGAGGGGTAGGTACATTACCGATGACCCTACTATTCTTATTCAAATGAAAGATTACACGTTGCTGGAAGCGAGAGGTAGGTAAAATACCAATGACCCCACTATTTTCCTACACTTTGTCAAAAAAAGAAAATAGAAAGAGAAAAGAGAAATAGAAAATAAGATGGCAAGATGGCAAGATGGACTGTATCAGCATCATTGTCCATCGAGTTTGATATCTAAAAAGATTTCAGAGAAGAGAGAAGAGAGGGAAGAGAAAGATCAGAGAAGACTACTACATGTGTGTTCAGAATACTTGCATGTGTAAGAGTCCATGAGTCATTTGATCGATACTCCTAAGGTAAAGCCTACACATCTATTTATGCTAGAAATGAGGTTAGTAGAGGTGTGAGTCAGACTAGTATTCGCTAAGTTGTGGGTAGAATGTATTTGATTGCTATACTAGGATAATGTATATAAAGTTTCTCTAAGTGGGTTACTGCAAAACCTACCGTTGCCAGAGTGGAAATGGGACATGGTGACTACGGATTTTGTGACTGGACTCCCGACTACTTTAGGAGGGAAAAATGCTATTTGGGTGATTGTGGATAGACTCATCAAGTCAGCTCATTTCCTGGCAATTAAGAAGACAAACACAGCTGAGCAGTTGACGCATATTTACATCAGGAAGATTGTGAGGTTACATGGAGTTCCCGTTAGCATCGTATCAGATCGAGATACAAAGTTTACCTCGACATTTTTGGGAGCCTTTCAGAAGGCGCTTGGGACAAAGGTCCATATGAGTACAGCTTATCACCCGCAGACAGATGGACAGTTAGAGAGGACTATTCGGACCATAGAGGTTATGCTCAGAAGTCGGGTAAAGGAAGCTCATCACAATCAAAAAGTTATGTTGCTAAATACATGAGAAAATTAGAAATTGAAGTTACTGAATTAATATACCCGGAAATAAGAAAATTAGGAATGAGTTGGAAAGATGGACCAGAAAAAAAATCAGTAGAGCTGTGGTACGACAAGAAAAGAGCTGTAATGAGATATGGGAGACGGAGTCTCAATTAATGATATAATACATGGAAATTTTGAGGATGCTGTTATTCTATGAGTTATGATTTGAATTCGAGGACGAATTCTTTAGAAGTGGGGGAGAATTGTAACGACCAAGATTACTCAAATCGGTTCGGGTTGTAAAAAAAAATTAATTAAACCAAGTCATCTCAGTTTCATTCTCTGGTATAACCGGACCGTGGCCTTATATATAAATATATATTATAAGTATCTCCCCCACCTAAAACCTAGCCGACAAAGCTATGGTCCTTCATCTCCACTACTGAACCTAGCCGCAAACCATGAACGATATTTCATGCTTATTCTTTTGATAATAAGAAAGGCCATCATCACCATTGCTCTACCTCTCTAGTTGCTTCTCCTCTTCTCGTCTTCATAAGCCGTGCACTCCTAAGAAGACGTGGTGTAACCAGTAACGATTACCAATGGAGAAACCGTCCATCATTGCTGCTCACCAACTTGTTGCGGAGAGACGTCCACCACAAAACCTTGCGCCACCGGAGACGTAACATCATTTGGAGACCAACCTTCACCATCGGATAGCCATGATTATGGCTTTGTTATGAGATTTGGTATGTGTGGGATGCGGAGACGATAGATACCATATCGGAACCGTGGTATTGCATCACCACCGTCCACAGTAGACCGCCGCCGTGGTTCACCATCACCAGCCACCTTTTCTCATCTCATCGGAGCTATCTTCTCTCGCCGGAGAAGCCGTTTATGTTGTGACCTTTACTATTGTGGGACGTGGCATAAACGATATGAGAAAGTGAAACCGGAGTGGTCACATTCTGTAATGACCAGCCACCCATCCGTGCCCCATGAATAATCCAGCACCAAAGAGCCACCGTTGTGATGTCACCACCTTTCATAAGACGTGAAGAAGAAACGAGCCAAGCTGGAGCCACCGTCTCGTCACGGCCGACCACCGATTCACACCGCCATGAACTGTTAGTCACCGTAGATGGAGGCCACGTCGTTGGAGTGTAAGATCCATTATCGTGATTCCAAGCCGTGATAGATAAGTGGTCATTTCTTCATTTCTTGTGTTGCAAGTACCCTATGTAACACAACTCTTATCGTGCCCTTGCATGTATTTTGCATGTGTGTAGTGAATCACCAACCAACTTACTCTTGGGAGTTAATTCCCCATCACGTGCAAGGAAGGTGTAAGAAGAGTTATGGAACACGTTCCATCCAAGACCATCAATAACCATCAGTTACATAGTATTTTCAAGGTGAGGGTCTATTCCGTAAACTATACTAAAAATAGAATTCTTCCTATCGTAGTTTAGTTTCGAAACATGATCCGTCTGCTTGAATCGAGTCTTGCTTGATAGTTAGGATATTGATTGTAAACCGGAAATTAGGGGTATAGAGGATTCAACCGTTGATTAGATTGTTTGATGTTAAGTGTTGATATATATATATGTAAAGTAGTTATGGATATAAGGACTATGTGAGAGATTGCGGGGGCCAGAGACGTCTGAGCTATCGACGCCGATGTTTGAGAGATTGCGGGGTGCAAAGACGTTTGCATATCGACGCCAGAGTATGACTGCGGGGGTACAGAGACGGACTTCTGTACTATCAACGCATAAAATCTATATCCTTATGAGGAAAATGCGGGGTGTACGGACTAGCCTTATGCTATCATCGCATTGGTTGTTTTGTGTGATGCGTTAGGCATCGTGTGTGTTCATGTTAGAGTTAAACTTCCGTAGTGGGAGTTCTATTTATTTAGTGAGAGGTTTGCGTGTCTAGCATCCCATACCTCACTGAGCGACTCCCCTGTTGCTCACCCCTTCTTGTTCCCCTTTCAGGTGAGGTTGGCGATCAAGAGTGATCTTTTTGGATCGTTGCATTTAGGCATTTTTTTTCTTTTCTATTTCAGACTTATTGTTGTTTTCCAGATATTATTCTATTTATTCGATTTATGGTGTTGAGACGACTTTTGAGAAGTAATAAAATGGAGTTTCAGGAATTTAGTACTTATTAAGTTAATTCGAAAATACGGGTCTCACAATTTGGTATCAGAGCGGGTTCCGTCCCGGCTCCGACCTGGGATGGCGATCAAGGGACTTGGCAGAGAGATTGGAATCATCGACATTCATCAAGATGTATCATATGTACTTGGAGGGGCTTAATTTAATTAGAAATTTGGCAGAGAGGAGCATATGGATTTTTATGATAACTTCGTTGACCAAGGATGATGGGCAGTAGAAGTTGCGGGATAGTCTAGTGGTTGTGGAGAATTAAGATTTATTTGAGAACTTAGGGATCCACTAGCCGCCAGAGGATATGCTTTCACGATTGAGTTGAAGCCAGGGACATCGCCGGTTTCACGAGCTCCATACCGTTTGGCGCCAGCAGAAATGGAAGAGTTGAAGAAGCAGTTGGAGGAGCTACTGGATAAGGGTTTTATAAGACCAAGTACTTCACCTTGGGGAGCACCGGTATTGTTTGTGAAAAAGAAGGATGAAAGTTTCAGAATTTGCATCGATTAAAGAGGCTTGAACAAGGTGACCATCAAGAATAAGTATCCGCTACCGTGAATTGATGAGTTGTTGGATCAGTTGCAGGGAGCTTCATGGTTTTCCAAGATCGACTTGGCATCATGGTATCACTAGATTGCTATAGTTGATGAGGATGTGAAGAAGTCGGCTTTTCGTACACGTTATGGACATTATGAGTTCATGGTGATGCCATTTGGGTTGACGAACGCCTCAGCATCATTTATGAAGCTCATGAATGATGTGTTTCGCGAGCACTTGGATAAGTGTGTGATCGTCTTCATTGACGATATCTTGGTCTATCCTCGGAATAGAGATTAGCATGCAGAGCATTTGTGGATTGTATTAAGAAAGCTCGGAGAGCATCAATTATTTGCCAAGCTGAGTAAGTGTAGCTTCTGCAGAGGAAGATTGGATTTTTGGGTCACGTGGTTTATGAGGCAGAGGTTGCAGTTGATCCGGAAAAAATTACTGCAATATCGAAGTGGCTTACACCTAAGAGTGCTACTGAGATTCACAGCTTTTTTGGGGTTGGCAGGATATTACAGGATGTTGTCAAGGGTTTTGCTAGTATCGCTAAGCCGATGACGCAATTAACATGCAAGGACGTCAAGTTTGTTTGGACATATGCTTATTCGAGGAGTTTCACAGAGTGAAATGACAATTTACGGAAACACCAGTTTTGGTACTTCCTAGACCCGAGATACCATATGATGTTTACACCGAAGCTTCAGGTACTGGTTTAGGAGGTGTGTTGACGCATGAGGATAAGGTCATTTCATATGCATTGCGGCAGTTGAGACCTCACGAGGCTGATTACCCTACTCATGATTTGGAATTGGCAGCAATTGTTTTTGCGCTGAACATTTGGAGGTCATACTTGTATGAAGAGAAGGTGTAGATTCTCACAGACCATCAGAGTCTAAAATATATCTTTACGCAGCCAGACTTGAATTTGAGACAGCGTAGATGGATGAAGCTGTTAGCAGATAACAACTTGGATGTCACTTATTATCCGGGTAAGGCCAATCAGGTGGCAGATGCCTTAAGCAGGCGAAGCGATGTTTCAGGAACCAGGGAGGTTCAGGAGTTGACTGGGACACTTGCTAGTCTTAAATTATATACGGTCACCGTTGCGGAAGAGACAACTGGTTTGGAAGCTATGGAGCAGGCATACTTATTGTGGAAAATACGCAAGGCTCGGGATAAGGATGAGGCTTTGTGTAAGCAGATCGAGATTGAGAGTATTGGCTATCACACAGCCTCGAGCGGAGTGTACTTGTACATGAACCGAGTTTGTGTGCCAGACGATAAGTTGTTGAAGAAGGAGATCTTACAGCAAGCACATAACTCATGTTTTTCGATCCATCCGGGAAGCACTAAGATGTACAGAGATCTGAAGCATTATTACCATTGGCCTGGTATGAAGAAAGATGTGGTTACATTCGTATCGTAGTGTCAGACGTGTCAGTTGGTTAAAGCTGAGCATCAAGTACCTAGTGGGTTACTGCAAAACCTACCGTTGCCAGAGTGGAAATGGGACATGGTGACTACGGATTTTGTGACTGGACTCCCGACTACTTTAGGAGGGAAAAATGCTATTTGGGTGATTGTGGATAGACTCATCAAGTCAGCTCATTTCCTGGCAATTAAGAAGACAAACACAGCTGAGCAGTTGGCGCATATTTACATCAGGAAGATTGTGAGGTTACATGGAGTTCCCGTTAGCATCGTATCAGATCGAGATACAAAGTTTACCTCGACATTTTTGGGAGCCTTTCAGAAGGCGCTTGGGACAAAGGTCCATATGAGTACAGCTTATCACCCGCAGACAGATGGACAGTTAGAGAGGACTATTCGGACCATAGAGGTTATGCTCAGAAGTCGGGTAAAGGAAGCTCATCACAATCAAAAAGTTATGTTGCTAAATACATGAGAAAATTAGAAATTGAAGTTACTGAATTAATATACCCGGAAATAAGAAAATTAGGAATGAGTTGGAAAGATGGACCAGAAAAAAAATCAGTAGAGCTGTGGTACGACAAGAAAAGAGCTGTAATGAGATATGGGAGACTGAGTCTCAATTAATGATATAATAAATGGAAATTTTGAGGATGCTGTTATTCTATGAGTTATGATTTGAATTCGAGGACGAATTCTTTAGAAGTGGGGGAGAATTGTAACGACCCAGATTACTCAAATCGGTTCGGGTTGTAAAAAAAAATTAATTAAACCAAGTCATCTCAGTTTCATTCTCTGGTATAACCGGACCGTGGCCTTATATATAAATATATATTATAAGTATCTCCCCCACCTAAAACCTAGCCGACAAAGCTATGGTCCTTCATCTCCACTACTGAACCTAGCCGCAAACCATGAACGATATTTCATGCTTATTCTTTTGATAATAAGAAAGGCCATCATCACCATTGCTCTACCTCTCTAGTTGCTTCTCCTCTTCTCGTCTTCATAAGCCGTGCACTCCTAAGAAGACGTGGTGTAACCAGTAACGATTACCAATGGAGAAACCGTCCATCATTGCTGCTCACCAACTTGTTGCGGAGAGACGTCCACCACAAAACCTTGCGCCACCGGAGACGTAACATCATTTGGAGACCAACCTTCACCATCGGATAGCCATGATTATGGCTTTGTTATGAGATTTGGTATGTGTGGGATGCGGAGACGATAGATACCATATCGGAACCGTGGTATTGCATCACCACCGTCCACAGTAGACCGCCGCCGTGGTTCACCATCACCAGCCACCTTTTCTCATCTCATCGGAGCTATCTTCTCTCGCCGGAGAAGCCGTTTATGTTGTGACCTTTACTATTGTGGGACGTGGCATAAACGATATGAGAAAGTGAAACCGGAGTGGTCACATTCTGTAATGACCAGCCACCCATCCGTGCCCCATGAATAATCCAGCACCAAAGAGCCACCGTTGTGATGTCACCACCTTTCATAAGACGTGAGGAAGAAACGAGCCAAGCTGGAGCCACCGTCTCGTCACGGCCGACCACCGATTCACACCGCCATGAACTGTTAGTCACCGTAGATGGAGGCCACGTCGTTGGAGTGTAAGATCCATTATCGTGATTCCAAGCCGTGATAGATAAGTGGTCATTTCTTCATTTCTTGTGTTGCAAGTACCCTATGTAACACAACTCTTATCGTGCCCTTGCATGTATTTTGCATGTGTGTAGTGAATCACCAACCAACTTACTCTTGGGAGTTAATTCCCCATCACGTGCAAGGAAGGTGTAAGAAGAGTTATGGAACATGTTCCATCCAAGACCATCAATAACCATCAGTTACATAGTATTTTCAAGGTGAGGGTCTATTCCGTAAACTATACTAAAAAATAGAATTCTTCCTATCGTAGTTTAGTTTCGAAACATGATCCGTCTGCTTGAATCGAGTCTTGCTTGATAGTTAGGATATTGATTGTAAACCGGAAATTAGGGGTCTAGAGGATTCAACCGTTGATTAGATTGTTTGATGTTAAGTGTTGATATATATATGTAAAGTAGTTATGGATATAAGGACTATGTGAGAGATTGCGGGGGCCAGAGACGTCTGAGCTATCGACGCCGATGTTTGAGAGATTGCGGGGTGCAAAGACGTTTGCATATCGACGCCAGAGTATGACTGCGGGGGTACAGAGACGGACTTCTGTACTATCGACGCATAAAATCTATATCCTTATGAGGAAAATGCGGGGTGTACGGACTAGCCTTATGCTATCATCGCATTGGTTGTTTTGTGTGATGCGTTAGGCATCGTGTGTGTTCATGTTAGAGTTAAACTTCCGTAGTGGGAGTTCTATTTATTTAGTGAGAGGTTTGCGTGTCTAGCATCCCATACCTCACTGAGCGACTCCCCTGTTGCTCACCCCTTCTTGTTCCCCTTTCAGGTGAGGTTGGCGATCAAGAGTGATCTTTTTGGATCGTTGCATTTAGGCATTTTTTTTCTTTTCTATTTCAGACTTATTGTTGTTTTCCAGACATTATTCTATTTATTCGATTTATGGTGTTTTGAGACGACTTTTGAGAAGTAATAAAATGGAGTTTCAGGAATTTAGTACTTATTAAGTTAATTCGAAAATACAGGTCTCACAGATTATTTTTAGAGTAATTAACTAGAAACATGATCATAGGATAGTTAGGCGCAAGCGAGAGCATGGTCTATTACCTGAATATAATGCTACTGAGCTAGGTTGTTAGAAACAAACGAGGGTTGATCAAGGAACCTAGTGAACATATCAAATTAGGTCGTAATGCTTGAATCAAGCGACCATCGATCGATGCTAGTTCAATAGCGTCGATCGAGGGTCAATCTAGTCAATAGATTAGACTCGCAGCGAGAGTTGATCGTCTTTTATATTTGATATCGAGTTCGATGACTAATGCCCTTAGCTTCTATCCACTATAATCTTGATTACCTAAATGAAACCCTAAGTCTAGCAATCCTTTCTTCCATAAAACAATGAACTCCTTGATTATTCATTACTCTATATATTATCTCACATAGCATAGTCTGAAACTCAAGTCTATTGTCACATAGCATAGTCTGAAACTCAAGTCTCTGTGAATATGATCCTTAAGTACTGAAATCGATCTCTTATTTAAAAGAGTTACTCTTGGGGTAATTTGAGCACATCAATTATGTTTGAAAACTAGTAAAATCCATAGTATATTAGCAAGCAAGGAACAAATTTATCGCTTCAGCATTCGCGCCTCGTTAACCATGCAATTGCTTAGGTTTGTGGTTAGGTTATCGGACATATTATCATGTTGTTGTGCTTGTGTGGTTTCAGGTAATGACATGGACCGTGGCAAGGCCAAGGAACCGTGAGGACTCAGCCCGGAATGGATGTGTGTGGGTTAAGGGGTAGAAACATTTAAGTTATGAACTTATGATAGCCTATTGTGCAACTTGGATCACATGAATACTTTATATCACTCTGATTTATATTTATACAATCTGTTTGCCCCTTATTTGATATTAATTTTAACTCTGAAATGAATGAACCTCAGTTTTGTTAAAAGAACTTAGGAATTATTTGACTTAAAACCGGAATCAACCTTAGTATTGTTTAGGTTAAGACTTGGATCTGGTTGGGGTTCAATGGACCAGGATCGGGTCTTACAAAAAGTGACCCAAGGAAATTTGTAATTCCATATACTATTACAAGTCATTGCTATCCAATACACTGTGAGATACATGTTCAGTTATGATCATGCCTAGGGCAATGGCAAGTCATCTAGGTCTCAAGATTGAACTTCCTAGTGATTCATTTATATTTGTAGATTGCTTTAAAGTGGATTCTGGAGAACTTAACAAAGACCTTCAAATGAAAATCGGTAACGCTATAGTCTCTGTATACTTTCATGTGATGGATATTCAGATTGATTGGAATATATACATCTCTACTGCTTGCGAGAATGATATGCTCAAATTACCCCAAGATCAATCTCTAGATAGAAATATTAAATCATCCGTATAAAGATGTTCATTACCATTATATATATAAAATCATCCATATAAAATTACCATATTCTTAATCATTTAACTTATGTAAATATAATAAACCACATTTCCCATCAATCTATAGTAATATGACATTCATACAGTATATTAAGCTAACTTAGACGAAAATATAAAAATTCCATAATTATGAATAATATTTGACATACATGTTTAATAGAAGGGAAATTGTCAAAATACCACTTTCCTTGTACCAGTTTTCAAAAATATCTTAATCACTTTTACCCTTATTTTTTAGAGGAAAAAACACACTTATAACCCTTGGGTTAATTAATCTATGTCTTAAAAACTTAACAATATAAAGGTTCCATGCATGAATTATATTAGTTAACCAAATTCTTTGATATGCGGCCAACTCAACATATACTAACATTTTCACGTTGTTCCCTTTGTTACAAAAAGGTGAAAACTTTGGTAGTATCACTTTATTAATGTAATATTTATGTTTGTATGTATTTAGTTCACTACCTATATGTTTTTGAAAACCAGTTTGAAAATTTTCTTTACTTTTGAAAATGCATTATGTCATAACAAAAAAGTCAACTTAGACATCTTTGTCAAATTTAGAATTCTCTCAAGATAGTTAGTGCAGTCAAGGTAATTTGCTAAAAATGGAAAATTAAATTAACATCTTTTGAGTTGTATCAAACAAACGTGGTTTTGGTTGATGTTGAGGTAAGTTGTTGAACCAAAATAATAATTATCTGATATATGTTGAGGTAAGTTGTTGAACCAAAATAACATTCTTTGGAACCCTGATTTACCTGAGTTTCATAACTTATGGTCAAGGTAAGTTATATATTTGGAAAAATATTCCATATTAAATTATACTTATTAATAATTATTTAACATTATGTTCATAATTGATAAAGCAAACCAGTTGGAGCATTATTCAGGAGGCTCGAGTAATGGTCGTGGTATTAACTAAACTAGAAATATAGCCTCCGTGCAAGCGCGGAGCCATATCTGTTTTCTTATGCTTTAAGTGTGTATGGGATTTTGTTGTTCGTATCTTATCTAAATCTTTGTCTTTTTTGCGTATTGCAATATTGGAGTCATCACTTCCATTGAGTTCACTTCCGTTTTGTTATGTCTTCAAGTGAAGTGTAATTTTCATTAGAAAGCCGAATAAAAATTAGGAAGATTACGACATTAAATTATGTATATAAGATAGTTTGAAGATCATGAAGTTTAATCCCTAAAACGTTCTGTACTACTTTATGAAAAATTCTAATTTATATGTAGAGATGAAATCTTTAATTTTCTTGTTGACATGGAATAATAATGTAACGTCCCGACCATCCACGATTAATAGGCTGTCCATGTCCGCGCACTCGGCCCGTGGATCCCATCCCATCTGACGATCGGTTCGTTAATTTTTCCAAAGTCTTCGAATCATTGTTTACTGACCCTACAATCACCACCCGACATTCCTCATGTTTTGGATTCACTTGCATGGTATCGTGGACACCCTTAGAAAAGACCAAACTGTAATATTATTAGATAAAATTTGGTTTCTAGTTTAAAAAATCTCATGTAATTCAGTTGGTTATGTCAATCAAATAAACCATAAGGTGAAGGGTTCGAATCTTATAGCATGCAATACATCATTTTATTAAAAAAGAATTGTGTGGGACCCAGTTACCGCTGACGTGGCGGAAAGGGAGAGAGTAAACTCTCCCATTAAAATATAAATTATTTGTATTATGTGGGAGTTGTTATTATTGCAGTTTTTTTTGTATTGTCAATTTGATATTTCATTCTTTTAATTTAAATTATTTTTCTACAATAAATAATTAGTTTTTTTTTCGCTGAACATATTTAATGATTGTGTTTATTATACCGTTAACTTGCTATAATATTTATTACATACATATACATCATAATATATAATATTCATTATTTTTAACATATAATTTATTTTATTATATTACCTAGTAGTGCAATGCATACAATTTTGCAGTTTACTTAGTTAGGTCACAAAATCTTAGATACAACAACATACACGTGAGCTTCCATAAGGTTCACACAAAGCAGTTTTAAAAGGTGGGTTTGTTCACTCCACAACTCTCACAACAATCTTGTTTCTTTTGACATGGTCCTTTGAATTTACAATCGCTCGAATCATCCAAAATTTCTGATAATCATGATTATAATAACTTTATAATTATTATATAATACATTAATGATAGTTATAATCGTATTATAAAAAACATTCTATAAAAAAAAAAAAAAAGTTATGAGTAGATTGAGCTTGAACAATGAAAGAAATGATGATGCGAAGAAAAACAAAGTGCAACGTTGAAGACTTCATCTTACGAATGTCAATGAGAAGAAAGAATGATTGTTATTTGTATAGATGCTTTTGAAATTAATTTAAGGAATCTGGTCATTTTAAAAAAAAAAAAATCTGAATTTGCATGTACCCTATTTGTTTATTTTTAGATCTTGTAGATTTTAATACAATTTAATTCTGTTGTAGAAATTTCTTACTGATATAAAAATTAAAACAATAAAATCAAGTCATTAAAAGCTAATAAGAATGAGTATATGATAATATTGCATGAAATTTTTATTTATTTATTAATTTCAAAATTCTGTTGATGTAAAAAATCTGAGATTAAGTTACTAAATAAGAAAGTTCTCTAATGAGTCAATATATATATATATATATATATATATATATATATATATATATATAAATTAAAACATTAAATATTTTGTATATCTTAGAATTTTATCGTCTTAAAAAGATTCAAAAAAATAAATTTTACTGGCCTTAACATTTGTTTCTAACAAAAACATATATTTACAACGTATAAGTTAACTGAGTCAACAAGCATGAAATGGTATTTAAATTCAACAAAAGACACAGTTATTAATTTTTTTTAAAAGATAAGAATGTAAAAGCTAAATGAGTCAACAAAATATATAAATGTTAATTAAAATCAACAAAATCTGAATCAAGAAAATTTAAAATGATAAGAATGCAAATATATTTAAAGTGAAATAAATGATAGATTAACCAATTAATGGAATTTTGAAATTCTTTCAAAATTTTAAATGCCATTAACATCTGAATCTATTCTATTAATATTATAAAAATGAAAATTCATACTATGGATTTTTTCACTTTTAGCTACAATGTAAGTCTTTTTTAGAGTATTTGCATTATATATCAAGTATATTTTAGAGCCTTTTAAGCTCGATATATGTTTCAGAGAACTTTGGAGCTAAAAAAGGAAGAAATGCGTATCTGGTCAAGGAATTCAGAATCGAGATACTGAAGGAGTGTCGATCGAAAATTTTCTTAGTAGCGATCGACACCCGTTCGAGACAAGCCGTTCTTAATTTCTAGAAATCGAGCCTGGACCAGAAGTTTCCACATATTACAAGATTACTCCTAGCCGACTTTATACCTATTATATATTGCCATTGTTTATGAGACACACCAAGAGACACATTATTATATTCTTAGAAGATTTTATTAGGGTTGGAAGTGAAAATCAAGACACCATTAGAGATTTGTATTGAAACTCTAGTATTTCTCACTTTATCTTTTAATGCAATTCAGTCAATTTATCTCTATGATATACTTTTCTATGTCTGAGTAGTTTATTTGTTAGATTTAATATTTTCTAGGGTTTTGATGAACTTGTAAGACATAGAATTACGAGGGTAATTTAATTTTGATCCTTCATAGAATTCATTTGTGTTCTAGTATCTAACTAGAAACCTAAATGTAGGAATATCGACAACCACAATAGTGGGTTTGACTCCTGATATTGATTCTGTTGAGCTAATTTATTAGGCGTATGTGATACCTGGTTTAATTAACTTAGTGAACATATCGATCTGAGCGTCTATGCTTGTCTAAATAAGCATTTATCGACACTCCATAGTATTGATCGACGCTCTTCCTAATTCGCATGTGATAGCTGGAATGTTAGGAATTAGACATCTGACTGGATTTGCATGCGAGAGCTGGATATCCTACTTATTGAATTCCAGTTGTAGGACAGTACCTATCACACCCTTAGCATCTATAAGTCTAAGTTCTGATTGCCTGCATGAAACCATAAGTCTAGCATTCCCGTATATCTTCCAATATTTAGTGTTCTATTCACTGCTTTATTATTTTTGACTTGCTTAATCTTGATTCTTATGGTCTATGTGTGTCCATACTCCCTATGGATTTGATCCCTAAGTACTGCATATGATCTCTTACTTGAGAGAGTTTTCTCTAGGATAATTTTAGGCTACATCATTTGGCGCCATTGTCGAGAAGCATAGGCTTCGCCATTAGACTTAGTTAAATATTTAGTCTAAGTTTTTATTTATTGTTAGTTACTTATAAACATTGTTTATTGTGTCTTTTAGGTGCATGCCCAATAGTACCATAAGCAACAAGGAAGTTAATTTGTTGGAATACTCGGATCCTACACAACTTTGAGCGCGCCATGAGCAAATAAAAGTGAATAGCATTGATTGACAACTCAACTTCGTCAATCGACACCACTCGTGAGCAAGCAGCAATCTACCCTTTGGAAGCATCGATCAACACCAACCTGCAAATGAGAAACATGGCCGCGACTCTTGTGCTAATTCGAGATGAGAAAGGACACCTGCATGACCCCGAGGGTCATCTGCGTAATGCAGCAAGTCAAAGACTGGACGCTGCTCTAGAAGCTGCTAATGCTGATCAGCTCTTAGAATTCTGAGGCTGCCCAATAACGTTGGCTGATTACAAGTGCCCCAATCAGTACTACGCCAGCAAGTCTACAATTCGTCATTGCCTTTTAGAGGAACGATTTTGAACTGAAGCCTGCTAACTTTACACTCGTGGGACAGAAGCCGTATCATGGGCTCCCACATGAGAATCCTATGGACCATCTGGAGCGGTTCGAGGATTTAATATCTGCTATAAAAGCCAATGGAGCCCCTAATGACTACCTTCTTTGAAAGCTCTTTAAGTACTCACTTTCTGGATTTGCTTCATATTGGCTTAAGCAACTACCACCATGATCTCTTGCATCTTGGACTGCCATCAAGAACATAATGATAGATCAACCAACTTTAATGGTATTTTGAATTTCGTTCAAAATTTTAAAAGCCATAAACATCTCAATCTATTCTAATTAAAATGATAAGAATAAAAATAAATACTATGGATTTTACCAGTTTTTAGCCATAGTGTAAGTTCTTTTTAGAGTCTTTACATTATATTTCGAGTCTATTTTAGAGTCTCTTAGGGTCTAGGTATGTTTTGGAGCATTCTGGAGCTAAAAGATGAAGAAACCAGTAGTTGTTCAATGAAGTCAGAATCAAGATATAGAAAGAGTGTCGATCGACACTATATTTAGTAGTGATCGACACCTGTCCAAGACAAATCGAATTAATTTTCCACATATTACAAGCTTATTCATTGCCAACTTTATACCTATTATATATTGCCATGGTGAAACACACCAAGAGACACATTATTATATTCTTAGAAGCTTTTATTAGGGGTTGAAGAGAAAATCAAGACTCGTTTAGAAATTTGTATTCCAACTCCAGTATTTCTCACTCAATCTTTTAATACAATTTATTCAATTTCTCTCTATAATTTTCTTTACTATGTCTGAATAGTTTACTTGTTAGATTTAGAGGTTTCTAAGGTTTTGATGAACTTTTAAAACAAAGGATTGCGAGGGTGATTTAATTTAATCCTTCATAGAATTGTTCTTACTGCTTGTGTTCTATAGTATCTAACCTGAAACCTTAACATAGGAATATCGACAACCACAATAGTGGGTTAGACTCCCAATATTAATTTTTCTGAGCTAGTTTTGCATGAGATATCTGGTTTACTTAACTTAGTGAACCTATCAATCTGAGCATTAATGCTTGGGTAAATAAGCATTGATCGACACTCCATTATATCGATCGACACTCTTCCTAATTCACATGTGAAGCTGGAAATATAGGAATTAGATATCTGATTGGACTTGCATGCGAGAGTTGGATATCCTACTTATTGAATTTGAGTTCTAGGACAGTACCTTTCACACCCTTTACATCTATAAGTTTAAGTTATGGTTGCCTGCATTAAACCCCAAGTCTAGCATGTTTCCCATATATCTTCAAATATTTAGTGCTTTACTTACGGCTTTTATTATTATTGTCTAGCATAATCTTGATTCTTATGGCCTAATGTGTGTCCACGCTCCTTATAGATTGGGTCCCAAAGTACTGCATATGATCTCTTATTTGAGAGAGTTTTCTCTAAGATAATTTGAGCTGCATCGAATTTGGCGATATTGCTAGGGAGCATTGGATTCGCCATTAGACTTAGTTTAAATATTTAGTCAAGGTTTTACTTTTTGTTAGTTACTTATAAACTTTGTTTTCTTGTGTCTTTTAGGTGCATGCCCAGCAGTATCAGAAGCAACAAGGTAGCTAATCTTTTGGCATACTCTAACCCTACACAACTTGAGCGCGCCATGCGCGTATAAAAGCAATTAGCATCGACCGACACCTTTATTTCATAAATCAACACCACTCATGAGCAAGCAGCGATCGGCATTCCCGAAGCATCGATCCACACCGACCTGCAAACGAGACACATGGCGGCAACTCTTGTGCTTATTCGAGATGAGAATGGAAATCTACATGACCCTGAGGGTCATCTGCATTATGCAGAAGGTCATAGATTAGATGATCATGGGGCTGTAATCTCTAAACTAGGAGCTTCTTCTCTAGAATCTACTAATGCTGATCAGCTCTGAGAATACTGAGGCTGCCCAATAACGTTGGCTGATTACAGCCGCCAAGATCCGAACTACGCCAACAAGTCTGCAATTCGTCCTCCTGCCTTTTAGAGTAACGATTTCGAACTGAAGCCTGCATACTTCACCCTCGTGGGACAGCAACCTTATCATGGGCTCCCACATGTGAATCCTATTGACCATTTGGAGCTTTTCGAGGCTATAAAAGCAAATGAAACCCACGTTGACTACCTTTTTGAAAGCCCTTCAAGAACTCACTTTCTAGATATGATTCATATTAGCTTAAGCAACTACCACCATGATCTCTTACATGTTGGACTACCATAAATAACGCCGTCCTGCATATCTTCTTTAATGATACAAGATCTGAAGACTTGAGGAACATAATCTCCATGTTTACTCAGGGGCCTATATAATCTTTTCAGAACTCTTGGATCAGATTCAAGTCATACCTAAGAGATTGTCCACACCATGGATTTAACAAGGTACAGCTGGTAGGTACCTTCTCCAAAGGTCTCGCCTTGGTTTATCAGATGGATCTAGACATTGATACTGAGGGAATTTTCAACACTAAGAATCCAAAAGAAGCTGTGAGACTTATTGAGAACTAGGCGTCTAGCAATACCACCAAGAACACTGATTATGAGAAGAA